>CAUYON010213607.1:0-23528 GCA_963573935.1 Arctocebus calabarensis
TGTTTTGTTTACCAAATCTTATCAGTGGTACATATATTTGTGAAACAGGAAAAAAATGACAGAAGGGATTTATTCAACCTCGTTTATTTCTAACAAACTAGCCAATAGAAATATTCTGTATATACATAATAAAGATAATTAAAAATGATGACATTGTAATTTTCAATTTAGCTTTCATAGTCTGGTAAAAAAAAATCCCCAAAAGATTGATAACTTAAATTAAATTATATCATATAATTTTAATTTGGTCCTAGAATGCTGGGTTGTTCAGTACTCAGAGTTAGCATTCACCGAAACTTGTCAAGTAAATTCATGACCATGTAAATTATAAATAAAAGATACCAAAATATGATTAAGTGTAGGAACATGTTTTACAAAGTGAGATCAACTTTTTTATTTATTTTTATTGTAAAATACATCACACATACAAAGGAGGAAATAAACTATTCCATATAAACTAAAAAATCATTCATTTATTCAATTTAAAAATATGTATTTAAAGCTTCTTACAGGGAATTTTGGATTCAGTGCTGAAAATGCAAAGATCTTGGATATTGTCACTTTCAAACTTATGAGAAAAATCTGTTCAAACTAAAGGTACATGACTTTTCATGGACCTATCAGAGAAATTAGGTTGCATGACAGTCCCCCTGAAATCTCAAGTACAAGCACATCCACAGCATCACAGTCAAGATCTGTTACTTGGACTAGGAATACCAATTGCTGCCATAGATTGGTAAGAGACCACCTAAATGGTCATTTTGGCTGAATTGCAGGAGGCTGAGTGTGAACTCCCACAAAAGGAAGAAACTCTTTGGAGCCTCAGCCTTGTGGGGCACCTATAATTTTGTGGATTTTACCTACAGGAAAACCAACAGGTTCTTATGGCAAAGATCTGGAGGAAAAGAGGAATCATAAATACAAAATACACCCAGAACCTTTTTTAACAAAGGCCTGCTCTCCAGGGAACAGACTTTGATAGAGCTTGGTAAAAGCTGGAAGAAGAGCATTCCTCCCATCCCAAATCCCTCTAGGTTTCTTTTCTCACCTAAGGGGAACAACAGGGGTTAGGGTTTCAAGAAAAGAAGACTGGGAATGCTGCATCCTGGGAAGGGGCTACTACGCCACTAGAGGACTACCTGCAAAGGTCACAGCCTCAGAGCACAGGCCCCCAAGCCACTGAGATTTAATCAGAATATTCACTTTTTAATGTTGAAGAAAAACTAAACTCTTGCTAATCTGGAATTCTAGATCCGACAAAAATATCCTTCAAATATAAAACAGAAATAAAGACATTCTCAAACAAACAAAATCTTAAGTTATTCATCACCTCCAGACAGGCCTGGCAAGCAAATATTCAAATAGAAGAAATTCTTTGGGCAGAAAGTAATTGATATGGGTCAGAAACTTAGATCTATATAAAGAAATGAATGGTGTCTAGAGATGGGATAATTGACAGTGAAATAATTTTTTTTTTTTTTTGAGACACAATCTCCTTCTCTCACCCTGGGTGGAGGGCCTGGCATCATAGCTCATAGCAACCTTAAACTCTTGAGCTCAAGTGATTCTCTTGCCTCAATTTTTCTTTTTTCTTTCTTTCTTTTTCTTTTTCTTTTCTTTTTTTTTTTTTTGTTGAGTAGAGATGGAATCTCCTTCTTGTTTAGGCTAGTCTCGACCTCCTGAGCTCAAGCAGGCAACCCACCTCAGCCTCCCAGAGTGCTAGGATTACAGGTGTGAGCTACCATGCCTGCCATAATGTCTTATTGTTTCAACATCAAGTTATCTAAAGGGATAACAGTGTGAAGTAATAATAACAATGAACTGAAAAGTTATAGCAAAGGATAAGGAAAAATAATGACAGTGATGCCATAAGGTATGGGAGGGAAGAATTGGGAACTCCTTGCAAGGTACCTGCACTATTCATGAAGCAGTATAGTCTCAGTCCCCTGCATTATTTAAAGGTGGACTTAGTCTTAAAACATATATTATAAATCTAAGGCAACCACTGAGAATAATTTAAAGTAAAATTTGTAATCTAAAAAGAAAATCCTAAGCCTCCCAACCAACTAAACAGACTCCATTTTAGCAAAAGAGATCCCATGAAACCTGAAAACTGAATTCCTGGTCATGACAGGGACGAGAGGTAAGACCTGCCTTGTTATACTCTCTCCCTTTTGGAGTTTATACACAGCAACTTGACCAGTACTAATGCTAAAATAGAGACTGTAAGGTAAAACAGATTCTATAGCAGATAAGATACCAAATTATAAGAAAGAGGTAAGCCATTCCAGACATCAATTTGCTTATCAGGTCACTTTGAGTTGGTATACTGTGGCTTGCTCCATGAGTAACAGATTTACTTACCTTAAATATTCCTTTTTACTAACTCCAAGCTTTTAGAGAAAGCATTATTCCTTTAACCAGTTGCACATTAAATAATCTCTGCATCTACCTATAACCTGTAAATTCCAGCTTCAAGATATCTTGCCTTTTCTTACCAAACCAATGTAAACCTTCCGTGTATTAACTTACGTTGCCCGTAACACCTGCATCCCTGAAAGGTATCAAACTGAACTGTAACCTGACTACCTCAGGTGCACTTTCTCTGGACTCCTTAAAACTGGTTCCTTCAGCTACAGTTATACATATTATTGGTTCAGGACAAACTTTTAAAATATTTTCCAGAGTTTTGTTTTTCTGCTAAACAGAAAAATTGCTGTGCCAAGAGGTGATAAAATAGAATCATATAAAATCCTCAATTAAAGCCAGGGAAAGAAAGAAAATAAGTGAAAAAAAGAAACAGCAATGGCAACAGATAGAAAACAGTAACAAATACACATGGTAGATATTAATCCAACTATATATTAATAGTCACTTAAATGCAATGCTGATCTAAATATAACAATTAAAAGAGATTCTCAGTGGATATAAAAATAAGTCTTAGTTATAAGTTGTCTTACAAGAAACCAACTTTAAGTATAAAGGCTAAGGAAGGTTAAAAGAAAAGGGATAGGGAAAGATATATCAAGCTAACATTGATTAAAATAAGGTTTGAGTGGCTATATTAATTGCAGATGGGACAAATTTCAGAACAAGAGGGATTATCAGGAATAAAGAAATGCATTGCATAATTATGAAAGGGTACATTCTCTAAGAAGACACAATAAATACTTTTGTACTAAAAAAGTGAAAATGACATATCAAAATTTGTGGGATACTATAACAGCAGTACATAGAGGGAAATTTATAGCATTAAATGCATATATTAGAAAAAGAAGAAAGACCCAAAATCAATAACATAGATTACTACCTTAATTACAGAAAGAAGAGCAATTAAAGCTTAAAGCAACTTACTAAAAGACAAAAATTCGAGCAGAAATCAATGCAAATGAAAACGCTAAACAATAGAGAAAACTCATTACAACTAAAACCTGGTTCTTTGGAAAGACCAATAAAATTGATAAGTGATTAGCCAGGTTAACCAAGATAAAAAACAAGACACAGGCTCGGCGCCTGTGGCTCAACAGGCTAAGGCGCCAGCCACGTACATCTGAGCTGGTGGGTTCGAATCCAGCCCAGGCCACCAAACAACAATGACGGCTGCAACCAAAAAATGGCTGGGCATTGTGGCAGGCACCTGTAGTCCCAGCAACTTGGGAGGCGAAGGCAAGAGACTCACTTGAGCCCAGGAGGTGGATGTTGCTTTTAGGTGTTTTTCAACAGCAATCTTTCCAGTGTGACAGCTTTAGGCTATGTATCAAAAAAAAAAAAAAAAAAAGCAAGACACAAATTACCAACATCAGAATGAAAGAGGCTTAATCACTGCAGAACCCTATGGACATGAAAAGAATACAAAAGGATGATTGCCAACAACCCTATGCCCACAAATTTGGTAATGTAGACGAACTGAGCAAATCTTTTGAAACACACAGACTCTACATGAGGAGAAATATATAATCTGAGTATCCCAGTATCTATTAAAGAAGTTGAATTAATAATTAGTAAAAATAACCTTCCAAAATAAAGTATCAGGTCCAAATGATTTAACCTGTAAATTCTACTATACATTTAAGGTATAAATTACATCAATTTCCCAGAATCTCTTCCAGAAACTTATCTGAGGGACAGAACTCATTATAGTAACTTATTACTACTGTATAATAAGATAGTGATGGGGCGATACAGGAGAGGCAACAAAGAAATTTTTCTACCTGATCTACTTCCTGTTCAAGAATCACAGCTATAAATTACAGTAGATGTTTTCAGTAAGTGTTGGAGAAAAAGTTGAACTCTAAAAAGGTCACTATTAAACTCAAAATATACAGAATCTACGTTTTCTGTCAGTTTTGCTTGGAACCAATTTAACACGTGGGAACTAGGTGAAAGGGGAAATCTTGGTTCTATTAGATAATTTTCAGCAATTCACTTAGCTTTTGTGTTTCCTCTCAGATAAAATAGAGATGATAGTATATTAGTCCTACCACTTCTCAAGGTGGTCTAAGATTTAAATGAAAATTCATTTTCTTCCTACAAAAATGTATGAGTACCTAGTGTGTGCCAGGTACTGATCTAAAGTGCTACAATGAATAAAAAAATTCCTGGCCTTCGTGGAGCTTGCATACCAATGGGGGAAAGACATATATGAAAAATAAAAGCAGGAAAAGGGGTGGTATGAGGGTGGAGTTGGAGGAAATTCACCATATTTTTACAAAAAGTAATTGGGGAATCCCTGTGAAGGTGATGTTTTAATAAACACTTAAATAATTAAAGTGAGTTGTCAGGGCTTCTTGGCAAAACACAGCAAGGGCAAAGGCCCTGATGTGGGAGGTGCTCAGCATGTTTGAGGAACAGCAAGATCCATACAGCTGAAATAGACTAAAGTAGGGGGAATAGTGATGACATTTAAGAGAGGGGGTTGGGTTTCAGTACAGATCATGTAAGTAAGGAATTTGGCTCTCATATGAAGGGAGCTAGGAAGCCATTGGAGAGATCTGAGAAGAGGGCCATGTTCTGACATATATTTAACAGATCACTCTACTATGCAGGGACAAGAATAGATTACAAAGGGTCAAAAGTGATTCTGACAAACTGGATATGAAGTGTGTTAAAAGAGGAATCAAAGAGAACAAAATTTTAGGCCAGAACAAATATAAATGCGCTTGCTTTAGAATTTAAAGAACATTATATATGATACTAACTAGTTCATTTTCTACCACAGGCCAGATATTCAACAGACTAAAATCTCATTCCATTCTGTCAAGACCCAAGGTATTTCACAATTTTAAGTTAATTTTAATTTTGCAAAACTCACTAGTCAGAAGTCAGTTTACAACACTAGAAGTTTTCAGTCAGAAAAGGTTTTATTATAAGAAACAATGACATCAGGTAAAAATGCAAAAAATTGTGCAATTATGGCAAAATGTTTAAAAAATCTATAATTTGCCCCCATAGGACTACAGTACTTACTACATACCTGAGCACTGAACATTGAACGCCATCTTAAACTGCTTCACATAAGAAATCTGATTCCTTGAAGATCACATCCACTTTTCCTCACGACTAATGAAATCACCTTGATGCTTAAGCATCAACTTTGTAGGATAACATGAAAAGATGGAAGATAACAATACAATTCCTACTTTCCTATAACACAGTTATACCAAGGCCAGTTTTCAATGTGTAAAAAAAATATATAGGAAAGTGCTACATACATTCTTCAAATGCAAAAACAAGATTAAAGTAGGACTGGCATATGTTAGACCCATATTTTATTGTGTAGTACTCATTGTGCCTTTTACTTACATTTTTGTCACACTACAAAAGTATACCTTAAATATCTAAACATAAACCCAAACATATAACTAATCTTAGTTTTCTAAGACCTCTTCTGAATCCATTTAAAAGTGGTAAAATATCCCAGCTATAGAATTTAAAAACAAATAGATCTTCATACAAAATTCAATATATATTCTACTCCTATAACAAATCCTAAGCCTTGTTTTGACACGCTAAACTTAGATCATACCTTCAGTATAAATGGTTATAGCAAAAGGATCAAGTGTTGTGCAGATCAAGAGAATAAATCTACTATAGAATTAACCACAGTATGTTGCTCTCTTATATGTCATAGAGCACATGTAACTTGCTAACCCGAAGTTCTATGTTATGTTTTCAAGTAATACATTTTTCTAAATATAGAAGATTGTCAAAGAGACAGGATATCCTATTAAAGGAAGCTTTCCAAAATAAATTACATGAACATCTCTTGCAAAAATTGGTTACTTTTGTTTTTTTCCTTCCCTCAGCAATGCAAAGCTGTAACGAATGACTTAAAAAAGTGCGCCCCCAAACAGCATTTTGATAAAGAAAAACAGTAGAAGATGAAGAAAAATTGGAAAGTGAAAAATAATTATTTGACAAAGTTTATACAGAGATTACAGATATTATAAAGGCCAATAAGAAGAAACCACATATCTAGCTTTCTATGACTACATTTTAAATTTTTAATTCTATAAATGCTGTCCATTTTAGCTTCTTTTACAGAAAACTTTCCCTACTTGTAGAGGTCTATGTAAAGCAGTTTGGAAGGCTTCTGAAAAACGAGGTATGTGATGCAAAGAGGCAATGTTTTAAATCTGTTTCACAGTATCACATTACAATCTGTGCAAGATTTTTTAAATACAAACCATGCCAGTTTGCTTCTAAGTTAATAAAAATGGTACTGATTGAGGACAGACTCTGGGCTATACTTAAATCCTTTATCAATTATTCCAGGCACAGTAAAAATAAATTACTGATCTAAATATCTGCTTTAGATGTACAAATCAGTCTGTGTGTCCTTCATGTTAATATTCCTGTTAGAAATACACCAGTTAAATAAGAAAAATGATTTTGTACCTATAAAGCTATGGTTCTACTCATTCACTCTTTTCCTTCTCAATCCCCTTCAGCTAAAATAAGGATTTCAATGTAAGAGTATTCATCCCTCTTAAGTGCAAAAATGAAAAAAAAATGAGGTTTTAATTGTAATACGAAACTTAGAAGCTATTAAATTACACCACTGCAGAAGTTCTGTGTTTCTGGTAAACAGAATTTTAAAAGTAGGTGTAAAAGTTCACATTATGATCTGTACAGAAGAGAACCTCCCGTTGTACCGATAATAACTGGACAGGTAGATGGAAAAGGAAGGTGGGCAACAAATGGCCCATGTTAGTGCAAACTGGCTATAATGTTCTTACTGTTCTAAGATTTAGGCCAGCTAGACCAATAACTGGCCATATCTTCCTATCACATAAATAGAAAATCTTGTGAATTGTAAGAGTTTAACAAGTAAAGTACTATGGCCATGATTCTCACATACCAGTTTGAAAGACAGTCATAGGCTCAGACCATTTAAATCTCTCTAGTTATTCACATAAATTAGCTTAAACTAGCACCAGCCACCTATGGATTTGAGCACTTTTCCAGATTTTAAAAAATGAGACAGTGTTAGCACTTGAAAAAGTGATCAACAGAAAACTGCCACTTCAACACTTTAGCTTAACTTAAAGTTACATGGGAAATATGAAAGACTAAAAGCTCTTTCTGAGACTAATTTGTTTCTCCTTCAATCTACTCTACTAACAGAACACATTTAAAACTTAGTACAGCTGAAAACAGTACACACACAAAATATATATATATAAATATTAAGAATGAGGATCTAAGTTAGTGCTTCTCTGTGTTAGAGGTCACAGCTAAAGTAAAATCCTAGTGATATTGCCTCAGATTGTTACCCGTATTTAAAATAAAAAGTCACATCAAACTAGTTTAAATGTCTCTACCCAATAATACTCTAACCGCTCGTCTAAGAGTGCATAGTCTTGATTCATCTAGTGTCTCATCTTGTGACTATTTATCACAAAAATCTAAAATGGTATGATTATTTTTATGCCGGAAAAAAAAAATGCTGATAATTGCACTTCGTTTACCCTTTCTTACTGAAATGATATGAAACGTCACAAGGATGAAAGCAAATTCTTTCCTACGCTGTAACCTTTAAGAGCACCCATTTCTTTGTACAGAACTCTCCCAGCTTCTTAAATACTGACAACACTCCTTAGTATCATGAAACAAGTTTCCTAAGTATGAAACGCCAGTGATGCATGAAGACGTGCTACTCATTAGAGGACTTTCTGAAGACACTGAGGGTAGAGTTTAGCTACAGCACATTCAAAATGCCGGCCAAGGTCCCAGAGCCGATCTGGGGTCTCATACACTTTCATCCATTGGTCAGCAATGTCATCGTATTGGTAAAGGGAATTCTTCCTGCTGGTTCTGAAGACATGTTCTTCAACAGTAACTTGAGTAGCTCGAACAAATAAATGGAGTTTATTCTGGAAAAGTACCAGTTTAAGGTATGGGTTTATGGACTGATCACATGGAAAATCCTTTTTACGAGTCCATTTATTTAGCTCAATATCATAGGCTTCTACAGTAAACATCCGCTGATGATTTCCACAGGTTCCAGCTATGTAGTAGATTGAGTCCTTGTATACAGCTGCTAAGCCTTGGATTCTAGGCACAGTCATGGGGGTTAAAAAACCCCAGTAGTCTTTTAGAGGCTCATAGAAGAGGAAAAATTCTCCTAAAAAAAAAGAAAACAAGAATATGTATATTTTCATGTTTGATTTTTGGGTATATGTGGTAATTCTAACCTTTGAAGACCAAAGAGCATAATTTTCTAAATAGTTCCCTTTCAAAATATTTATTTTATAATCTCCAGATCTATATTAATGAGGTTACAATATACCATAAAACTTTTTTAATTCCATGATACAATATAACATAATATTATAGTCAATCTAAATTGTGATGTTTATAGTGAGAAGGTATAGGAGTTACTTTGAATTGATGGCACAATAATAGTTAAGAGCTTGGTTCCATGTTCTATCCAATTTAGTATTACCGAAAATTTACTTTAATCCAGCTCTGAAAAAGCATTATTACTAGCTGGACACATTAGCTCATTCCTGTAATCCTAACACTCTAGAGGCCCAAGTGGGAAGAATACTTGAGCTCAGGAGTTCAAGACCATCCTGAGCGGGAGCAAGACCCATCTCTACTAAAAATAGGAAAATTATCCAGGTATTAAAGTAGTGCCTACAGTACCAGCTACTGGGGAGGCTGAAGCAGAAAGGTTGTTTGTGCCCAGGAGGTTGAGGCTGTAGTGAGTTATGAAGATACCACTGCACTCTACCCAGGACAACAGAATGAGACTCTGTCTCCAAAAAAAAAAAAATTATTACTAATGTTCAGCTACTACGACCAAATGCCACCATAAATTTGTGTTCTATTTAATTAGAAGATAGCACATGGGATTGCTCAGATCTGTGTTTATATCAAGGATGTGCTTACTTGAGTGTTGCTGTAATCCAAAGACAAGTATTCAACATGTGAAAACATAGCTTTAACAAAATAGAAAACACAAATGGCGTATAGCATGGACTTTAAGTCAACTTCTAGTCTAAGTGGACAATAAAAAGATATGCTGAGTCAGAATGCCAACATGATGTTAGAAAGAAGTAGTGAAGGCCAGGTGCAGTGGTTCACGCCTGTAATCCTAGCACTCCGAGAGGCCGAGACAGGTGGATCACCTGAGCCAGAGTGAGACCCTGTCTCTAAAAATAGCCAGGCACCTATAGTCCCAGCTACTTGGGAGGCTGAGGCAAGAGAATTGCTTGAGCCCCTGAGTGTGAAGTGGCTATGAGCTATGATGCCATAGCACTCTAAGGAAGGCAACAAAGTGAGACTCTGTCTAAAAAAAAAAAAAGAAGGAAGTAAGTAGTGAAGATATTTAAGAATTTTCCAATTTATAACATTTGTATAAAATCTTTGTAATAAAAATCTGATCCTTTTTGGGGTAGGTTAAATGATACTTCAATAGCCACAGATTTTTAAAAAATTAGTTTAACATAAGCTTCCAATTATACACATCAGATTTATTGATGTAAAGAGGTTTTGTTTAGACTAGGAATTCCTGATTCTAAATTGAGCTTCCTCTTGAAAATTGGTCTGAACAAGATTTACTATTTACTACAAATTCAACTGCCAACTTAATACTAGTGACACTTTACCTTCAATTTTACTTAAAATAGTTTGTTGAGCTCCTAGATTTACTTCCACATCATCTGCCCTTCTTCATTAACTTGTAACAGGATTCTTGATAAAGACAGGAATCCAAACTTTCTGATGTGTGCTACATCTCTACAGATTTCTTTTAGAATATATGACACACAAAAATGTTGATTTTTAAAATCCAAAGGCCTCTTTAATACATTTAAACCAATGACAAGCAATTAAGAAAACCCTGAGGGTCTCAGATTCCTCTGGTATAAAATATAATATTGGATTAAATGCTGTTCCTTCAGCCCTGAAATTCTATCATTTCACTGCTCTTTTGCTTTAGTGTTTGCATCATTATACAACCTTTATATTCCAAACTGGGAGTCTTATAATTAATTTTACTACTATCAAGTTAGCCAGTAAGACACACATGCACAGCTTCATGATACTGGATAAAAAAACCTATCTAATGACACTGGATAAAATATACATTCCTTTTTTTTTTTTTTTTTTTAAGACAGGGTCTTTCTCTGTTACCCAGGCCAGAGTTCCATGGCCTCAGTGTAGCTTTGAACTCCTGGGCTCAAGGGAGCTTCCTGCCTCAGCTTCCCAAGTAGCGGGGAATACAGGTACATACTACTGCTCCCAGCTAATTTTTCTATTTTTTGTAGAGACAGGGTCTCGCTCTTGCTCAGGTTGGTCTGGAACTTTTGACCTCAAGCAATCCCCTTGCCTTGGCCTCCCAGAGTACTAAAATTATAGAGCTGAGCCACACATGACTGATCCTTATTTTCTTTGTATGTCCTTGACAGAATAGTGTTCTAACAAATATTTTACTAAGTAAGCCAGCGGCATTCCTCAATTAACCAAAACTAACACCTGTTTCAGTATAATTAAGTAAAACACAAGTTAATGTATTACCCTTCCATGAAGAACTAAATCGCTTAGGCACCTACCCTGTAAAACATAGATCTTCTCATTGTACTCCACAGCATTATGAAATTCCATTGCAACTGGCATTGCACAAACAGTCGTCCAACAATTCTCTCTACTGTCGTAGCACTCCACAGATTTTAGTGAGTTTCTTCCATCACCTTCATAAACACGACCTCCAATTGCATACATTTTACCACAGCAATACACTAGTTTGCAGCCTATCCTGGCTCGAAGCAAAGACGGTTTGGGTAGCCATCTGTTAGTGGAATGATCATACATCCAGAAATCATTTTCTGCCTTGTGGTCTATGGAGACTTCACTGCTGCTTGGCCTATATCCTCCTGCAATGTAAATGTCATTATCTGGTGATACAAGAATCCCAACTTCTCTCAAGTCATTTGGTGGTTTGCATAGTTTAAACACTCTTCCTGTGACTATATCTAGACAAGGCACTGTTTGCTTCTTTCCTGAGTGTTTGTGGGCAGCATCAAAACATATGATCATTTCAGAAGCAGTCATTCCAAGTCTCTGAGTACAGCCATTGGTGTTGGATGGTCCCTTTTCTACACAGCATTTGGCTATAGCCTGTGCAAACTGGGGTGGAATTTTCTCTATAAAGGTATCTTCCATCAGAGGAAAACGTATGCATTTGGCAAAAATTTCTGGAAGGTGCACTTCTCTTTCATTCTGTTCATGTTCAAACCACCTTATAATGCTTTCATAAACGTGCTCTTCTCTGTCTACATTTAAATCATCACTGTCTAATATACTAATCAGTTGGTCTTTTGTCAACTGGAGAAACTCTTGTTCTTTGGTGACACACAGAAACTTTTTACGAATGTATTCTTTTGCTCGGTCTCCAAGTTCCTGATGACCATAATGATCAGCAAAGATAAAGACTCCAATAGAATTCTGTGGGTCCAAATGACTGATCATATACTTAGCACATTGGTCTTGGATGGAAGGAATCTGGAAGATGCTAGCTGCAGTGAACAAGGCTTGAACATTAGCCTCTGTCAAAATAACTCTGGAGGTGTAGGCATAGTTCAATACTAAATCCATTGATTCAGCTTCAACACCGACTATTCGAACTTCTTTTTGAGTACTTTCTGTAAGGCCACTAGTGAACATGGATCTAAGAAGGAAAGAATCATTAATATTATATGTGTGCTATAAATGAAAATTATTGTGGCAAATTTTTAGAAGTACAAAGTTTACACAAGGATAACCTTTTGTAACTGAGTATTTCCTAATACAGTTCCTGATTCTCTGAAGAGGGGTAAAAATTTAAATCTAACGGAAGGATTTTTGTCTAGCTAATCTCAAAAACCATATTCTATGGGTAGCCTACTTTGTGCCAACAATGAAAAAAGGAAAGAATACCTAAGTAAAGCAAACCAAAAGCTGACTTGGCATATTCCATGTACCTTACTTTCCTTGGAGCCCTTTCCAGGTTTCTAGTCAAGCTACCTTTGGGATATAAGTTTTGTTGTGTTTTTTTTTTTTTTAAACAGAGTCTCGAGCTGTTACTCTGGGTAGAGGGCTGCTCACAGCAACCTTCAACTCTTAGGCTCAAGCAATCCTCCTGCCTCGCTTTTTCTGTTTTTAGTAGAGATGGCATCTTGCTTTTTGCTCTAGCTGGACTTAAACCTGTGAGCTCAAGCTATCCACCCACCTCAGCCTCCCAGAGTACTAAGATTACAGGTGTAAGCCACTACACCCAGTTGGCACATAAGATCTTTTTTTTTTTTTTGAGACAGAGCCTCAAGCTGTCACCCTGGATAGAGTACCATGGCATTACAGCTCACAGCAACCTCCAATTCCCGTGCTCAAGCGAGTCTCATGCCTCTGCCTCCCAAGTAGCTGGGACCAGAGGCGCCCGCCATAATGCCCGGCCACTTTTTGGTTGCAGCCGTCATTGTTGTTTGGTGGGCCCAGGCTGGATTCGAACCGGTCAGCTCAGGTGTACGTGGCTGGCGCCTTAGCACGTTGAGCCACGGGTGCCGAGCCGGCACATAAGATCTTAAATCGCCATGCCAGTCAAAAAGTTAAAGAATCCCAGCTGGGCATGTTAACTCACGCCTATAATCCTAACACTTTGGGAGGCTTGGGGCCAGGAGTTTGAAACCAGTCTGAGCAAGAGCAAGACCCCATTTCTACATAAAGTAGAAAAATTAGCTGGGCATGGTAGTAAGTATCTGTAGTCCCAGGTATTCTCAGGAGGCTGAGACAGGAGGACTGCCTGAGCCCAGGCATTCAGGATTGTGGTTATGATACCACCATAATCATACTCTAACCAGATGACAGAACAAGACTGTGTTTAGAAATTAAAATTAAAATAAATGAAGGAATACCTATAAAGGTGCCAACATGATACATTAGCATAGAAAAAGACAAAACAGTCTAATAAAACTTCTTGTATCTCAGTGAAAATTACAGGGCAACTTGTGTCCAAAATGTTTCTTTAAAAAATTCGTCTTAGGGCTCAGCGCCTGTAGCTCAACGGGCTAAGGCGCCAGCCATGTACACCTGAGCTGGTGGGTTCAAGTCCAGCCCGGGCCCGCCAAACAACAATGACGGCTGCAACCAAAAAATGGCTGGGCGTTGCAGCGGGTGCCTGTAGTCCCAGCTACTTGGGAGGCAGAGGCAGGAGTCAGGAGACTCACTTGAGCCCAGGATTTGGAGGTTGCTGTGAGCTGTGATGCCACAACACTCTATCTAGGGTGATAGCTTGAGGCTCTGTCTCAGAAAAAAAAATTTCATCTTAGGGTGGCGCCTGTGGCTCAGCGAGTAGAGTGCCAGCCCCACATACCGAGGGTGGCAGGTTCAAACCTGGCCTCGGCTGAATTGCAAAACAAAATAATAGCCGGGCGTTGTGGCGTGCACCTGTGGTCCCAGCTACTCAGGAGGCTGAGGCAAGAGAATCACCTAAGCCCAGGAGTTGGAGGTTGCTGTGAGCTGTGTGATGCCACGGCACTCTACAGAGGGCAATAAAATGAGACTCTGTCTCTACAAAAAGAAATTCATCCTAGTTTGGAGGTGGAACACAATTGTAAGAGGGACTTTACGTAACAAATGCAATCATTGTAACCTGTTCTTTGCACCCTCAATGAATCCCCAACGATTAAAAAAAAAAAAAATTCATCTATGGAAAGCAAGATGTTCTTTAAAAGTATATATTCTCTACTTAGGCCTTTTAGAAACTATTATTTGTTAAATGTTTCCTTAATCATTATAAGGAATATAAAGACGATTTACCCTTGGATATTTTAAAAATCTTTGCTTAAAAAAATTTCATTTTCTCAGTTAAAATTACTGAGATAAAATTATTTATATCTAGACATAAATAAAGATTATGGTAGGGTAATATAATGCTTCTCCTAAAGATAATTTAATAGTCAATTGATTCTTTGGAAATAACAGTTTTTAAAATGCCAAACGTTTGCTTTTAATGTCAAGTTTTCTTTTTTATTTAAAGTAAAGTATGGTCGCATAAGAGATTTTCTTTCCTTCTTTTTTTTTTTTTTTTGATACAGTCTCATTATGTCGCTCTTGGTTGAATGCCATGGCATCACAGCTCACAGCAACCTCCAACTCTTGGGCTTAAGCGATTCTCTTGCCTCAGCCTCCCAAGTAGCTGGGACTACAGGCACCTGCTATTTCTTGGTTGCAGTTGTCATTGTTGTTTAGCAGGTCCTGGCAGGGCTCAAACTCACCAGCTTTGATATATGTAGCTGGAACCCTACTCACTGAGCTATGGGCACCTAGCCATAAGGGAATTGCTTGACCAAAACATTAAATAGGCAAAACCTGGCTCTTTATTTAAGCATTCATCATTTATAAACTTCATTTGCCTTTCTTTTCCCTCCTTTAAGGTTTCATTCTAGACTACTCTTAAAATTAAATATAAAAATCACATCAAAAGCTCTTTTAAAAGCCTTTTGAGGAAAGGGTATATGATATTTATCTTTATTCTCAAGGTCCAGGTGCTTAACAGATGTTTGTTGAAGAAATTGACCTAACATTGGTGATAAAAGTTGATTATTCTCATCCAGACCCTGCCATTTTTAAGTGCTATTACGGAAAATAACCTTAAATAGCAAGAATTCCAATAATTTTTGAAGTATCTATCAAATCCATGGACTTAATTTTAAAATGCAGTATGAGAAACATTGGAGGTACAAGGACTCGGCCTGCTGCCCAGGTTAATCACTTTTGAGTCCTATTTTACTTGTATAATGTAAATTTTAATATCACAAAGGTTTTTTTTGATGACTAAAATCTATACGTTCTTATGGAGGAGTTGGTTTTCAATTCAGGTGCTGAAAGACTCACCTATACAGCTACCAAATAAGAAGAAAAATAAAGCCCTTCATTAGGGAGAGATTAACTCCCAAAGGAGAACATTACCACGTATCCTTTATCATGGGAACCACTCCTGACTTGAATAGGCTTGTCTCACACACAAGAGCAGTCTGACACTTGATGAGTGTTCCTCTGTTCTAATCAGTTCTTCATGTAAATTCAATACAAAGTGGAAACACATCCTCACACAAAATCCACAGTAGCAAAACATTTCTAATAATACAAATTTTAAGTCTGATTAATCACTAGGATCACAAAAAAAGCCATGCCAGCTTGCCAGCTATTCTTATTCTTCTACCAGTGATGCAAGACTTACAAATTATTAAGTATGACTTTTTAGATCCCACATAAGGAGTGGCACTGGGGCTGAGAAACTTTTGTACACATACCTCTAACAAGAGATAAAAATCCTATCCTTAAATTTTCTAGTCAAATTTCTTTAATTGAAGGCATAAATCTTATGCTTAGCTAGTTTTTCAAATTTTTTTTAAGTCTTTGGGAATTAACAAATTAATAAATTAATTATTAATGTCATAAGGAAATTAAAGAATTTAAGATTTTAAGGAATTAAGAAAATTAAGAATCTATTGTGGCACACGTCTTTTAATTTGTCTAGATTTTCAAAACGAATCTTCAGTATGATATATAAATCATATAATCCAGAGTACAAAATTTCTGTAAAATATAGACATTTTCACACTGAAATTCTAATTTTTTAAACTGATTTTTACTAATCTAATCTAATATATGATAAAAATTTTTTGAAATGAACTTTAAAAAGGATTCACCCTTATTCCTTAAGAGTTACACAGTGACTAAGAAGGCTGGCTCAAGAATCAAAGCCAGCCTCTATCATTTACTAGTTAAATGGTTTAAGCAGGTTATTTAACCTCACTGAGTTTCAGTTTCTTCATACGCAAAATGAAACAAGTGTACAAAGATAATAAAGATTATATAAAGTAAGCATAGCCCAGAGCTTGATAAATAATAATGGTGACATATATTTAACCACATAAACGACATAACTGTTATCTAATGGATAGCCTGGGTAAGTGAATTTCACCATTGCTTCCATTACCAGGCCAAATTTCACATCTTCTGTATGTATGACTTTCATCTTCTCCCCTGCCCCCAGCTCACTGTTTTGTGATGACTAATATTTAGTAGTCCAATGGCTTACCGTAGGCAAATCTAAACTGTTACAACACCAGACTGAAGTGACTATATTTAACCCAGTCTTCTGAGAAAGAGGAACCAGAAACTACTGCCTACAACTATGTGTCTTATAAAGGTAAGGACCTTCCAAAGGAAAAAAAACACATTTGGAGTGTGATTGAGAAGATGATTTTACTGTCATTCATGCACCACTTCTGAATATTTAAAGACTTTAAAAAGTGTGCACTTGACACAAAAGAAGTAGTTAAACTCAGGCAGGAAGCTTGCTTTTTCCATTAATCTTTTCTTAAAGTGATTCAGACCCAAGTTTTAAAATGTTACTTTTCAAACTTTATAATAAACAAGAATTAATGTAAAGAAAATAAAAGCTTCTCTTAAAAATAATTTTGGAAATCTTAGAAATCATTAGTTTGGGGTCTAAGGAACATAAATTTTATTCATTCTTATTATACCACTGCTTTTACTCCCATAGGATTAAAACCATCTGTTGAATGATAATTTGTTTTCAAAAGAACCAGCTTTTTTAAATTCTAAAAAAGTTACATGCACTAAAAAAAAATATGCATCATGGATAATTTTTTGGAACAAATTCTAGATCCGCACCATCCAATAAAACTTTCTTTCTTTCTTTCTTTTTTTTTTTGAGACAGCGCCTCAAGATAGAGTGCTGTAGCATCGCAGCTCACAGCAACCTCCAATTCCTGGGCTCAAGCGACTCTCTTGCCTCCGCCTCCCAATTAGCTGGGACTGCAGGCGCCCGCCACAACGCCCGACCATTTTTTGGTTGCAGCCGTCATTGTTGTTTGGCGGCCCCGCGCTGGATTCAAACCCGCCAGCTCTGGTTTACGTGGCTGGCGCCTTAGCCCGTTGAGCCACAGGCGCCAAGCCCAATAAAACTTTCAATGATGGCAATGTGGTATATCTGTGCCGCCCAAAATGGCAGCCACTAGGCATGTAGTTACTGAGCACATGAAATATGTTTGATGTAACTGAGGAACTAAATATTTATTTAATTATAAATAATTGAGGTTTAAATAGCCACATGTGGCTAGTAGCTGCACATGTCTAGATTTTCTGGTCATTTATCTCAAACAAACATAGGTCCACTAACTTAAAAATCCACCACCTAAATTCTAGATGAATCTCTCAAGTTAAAAACAAGAGCTTTACAAAATTGAGCCTACTATCTATTCTTAGGAAAATAACTCGTTGGTTTCATTTCATTATTGCATCTCAGTGTAATGATTAAGGGGGCAATACTGAAGGGGAAAGAGAGCTCCGTATAAATATCAATATTAGTTTCTACCATCATCATACCTGAAGTAAGGGCTGATTGCAGCAAGAACGTTTCTATGACAGGAAAATGTTTTCCCGTGATCCACTTCCACTACAATGTCTGTCAACTGTCCTTCATCGTACATTGTTTTGAGTTGCTTAAGAATACTGCAAGCATGTAAGGGGTCCATGGCATCGTTGGCTGTGTCTGAAGGCGGAATCCCATTCGGTGTAGGGGAAGACTTACTTAAATCTAGGAGGAGAAAAATCGTACAACCACAAGTTCCGAGCCAGCTACGGCGTCACGGATCTAGGCTTCCCCACTCACACCCCAAAATAAACATGCGTAGATACGCACCACCTCATGGCACCGTGAGGATAGGATCTGGGAGTCCTGAGAGCTAGGGGCGAACAAGTTCAAAGGCCAGCCTGCTCCTACGCGGCGCCGACGAGCTCGGGGCCCCACGCTCGCGGAGGGAACGCGCTAGCAGAACAGGCGACGCGCCTGCGGGGACTCCGCGGAGAGCCGGCACGTCCCAGCCGACAGCGAAGGGCAGGAGCCTCACGAGGGAAGCTCGACGGATGGCGGCCGCCAGTGCCCTCTCAACCGCCTCCCAAACGGGTGGGAGCGAGGGCGGGTACCCAGCCGCCTCATCCCTGTCCAGTCAGACCGCCCACAGCCCTCCACACCATTCATCCTGCCTTCCCTCGACTTCCCTCCACCTCTCCATCCTTCTCTCCGGCTCCTCATCGCTACCTCTTCAGCTCACAACCTGTGCCTAGCCCCGAACCATCTTCTCCCTCCTCCCTCCACAACGCCCTAGCCAGCACACGACCCACCTGCCGACGCGGCCATGTCTCTGTGGGGCCCCGGCTCCAGCTATTTAAAGAGGAAATGTCATTTCGCCTCTCCAGCTCCCGGGTTCCGGCTCTTCTAAGTTTCCCCTAGCCAATGGGGTGGCCTGTGCATTCGGCCCCGCCCCCCAGCCGCGGAACCATTGGTATTGATTGGCCAGAATTCGAGCATATGCGCGTCGGGAAATGTAGTTTTATTACCCCGGTTCCCGCGTGGTCCGGGTCGGGCGGGGAATCACAGCGGGGTTCCTATTGGCTGTTTGGGACGGAGGTGGAGAGTAGAGTGCCGGCCAGCCTGTGGCTGCGGGGCGCGCAGTGCCTGCTGGGAGAGGTAGTCTTCTGGCGCAGGAGAGCTGTCATTCTGAGAGGCTGGGGTAGGGAAAGCTCTTCAAGTGCGAATTTCCCCATTTTAGGCCTCTCTCCTGGCCCCCGGCTCATTTTTTCACCTTTTGCCTCATTCCCTAAACTTCCTGCCAATGACTAGCTTCCGATAGGAAATCAGGCTCTGCGTGAGGGCTGTGAAACCAGAAAAATTTGGAAATGGATACAAGGGCTGTTGTACAAAAATGCAAAGGAAATCTGACACCCCACCCTGAAGAAAAATATCAGAAGGCCCAAAAGCAAGCTGTCTGGATGAGTCACCTGTGGCACCCAATTGAAAAAGCATCAACTTGGCTGGGTCTTTGGCTTTCCACAGATTAACTCGGTCTGGGTATAGTGGCTGCTTTAACTCCCACTCGTGCCTTGCTTTTCTAACACACCCAAAGGACACCTGTTCCCACTTTTAAAATCATGTCAGCATTATAGAAGATTTAAGTTACTTTCATTTTTTGCTCCTGGGAAATGGAGGGTTTACTATACTAAGTAATCTGGGACTTTCTTTGCGGAAATGTTGGAGATTGTGTCTTCACTTTGTTGATTGTTTCCTTTGCTGGGAAAAACCTTTTTACCATGATGTGCCTCAAATCTGCACACAGGGACAATTAGTGAAGTCTTGACTCTTTTACTCACTCTATGTGAGACCTTATACTTTCAGATATTAGGATCTCCTTACTGTGATTGTTTACTTGTAACATAGGAATAATAATCCATATTCTATCTGCTTTATAGACTGTCAGCCTTTGAAAGAAAACCAAAACTTTACTCTTAAGTAGTTTTGATTTACTCATCTGTGTTTCTAACATCTAATAGAGTGTGTATAATAGATGCTTAATATTTTAAAGATAAATGTAAGGTGCAAATGAGCTAAGACTAGGAATGCTATTTCTAGAACTTTAAAATGTAAGGAAGTATAAGGAATGGAAATATAGTTAGTCCATGTATTTAACTTTTCTAACCTCCAAAAGGTCAAATAGTTGAACTCATTGATAAAGGATCTTGGAATTTCGATTGTGATTGAGGGAAAGGATTTTGAGAAACCAATTTGGGTGTTCTCTAGGTCTGCTGAGAAATTTAGAGCTCAAATTACTATAATCCTTTGCAAATTCAGAAGTAGTGTTTCCTCCCAAGTGGAGTTTATGAACATCCATATGCACTTATAATTCTTCTTTATGAAAACCCGACTGCACAGTTAAACATGGATTAAATTGATTTAACTTTCTTTAGTCATAACTTTAAATTTTGATTTTTCCATTCTTATAAGTTTAATGCTGTTGCTTTCTAGTTTATTAAAATAGAGGTTTTTTTTAAATTACAATATTGATGATAGTAAGAAAACAAATGGCCTTAATCCTTAGGGTTGTCAGATTTAGCAAATAAAAACATAGGGCATGAATAATTTTAGACATACTTAAACTAAAATATCATTTGTTGTTCTGTTTTTTTTCTGGCAACCGTTGTGTGCGTGTGTGTGTGTGTGTGTGTGTGTGTGTGTGTGTGTGTTTTGCGATACAATCTCACTCTATTGCCCCAGGCTAGAGGGTCATGGCATCATCGCTCACAGCAACCTGAAACTCTTGGGCTCAAGTGATAATCTTGCCTCAGCTTCCCAAGTATGTGGGACTACAAGTACCCGCCACAACGCCTGATTGTTTTTAGGGATGAGGTCTTACTCTTGCTCAGGCTGGTCTCCAGCTGCTGAGCTCAAGCAATCCACCCACCTCGGCCTCCCAGACTGCTAGGATTATAGGTGTGAGTCACCCCACCTGGCTACTGGCAACCTTTTAAAACCCGTTTAAGTAGGGGATTTTTGTTTTGTTTTGTTTTTTGAGACAGAGCCTCAAGCTCTCACCCTGGATGTGGCATCACAGCTCACAGCAACCTCCAATTCCTGGGCTCAAGAGAATCTCCTGCCTCTGCCTCCCAAATAGCTGGGACTACAGGTGCCTGCCACAATGCCTGGCCATTTTTTGGTTGCAGTCGGGTCCAGGCTGGATTCAAACCCAGCTGCTCAGGTGTACGTAGAGCCACAAGCGCCAAGCCAATAGGGGAGTTTTGTTTGTGTTTATTTTGTAGCCACATATCTACTTAAGCCTTAAGAAATTTAATCGATTTTCTTTTCCATTCAATTGTCAAGTCAAGTAATTAACAAACACTTGGCAATATTATTTGATTAATAAAAAAGAAAATTTTCTAATTCTTTGACCCACAAAGATTTCTAAATTGGAAGTAGAGCAGAATACAAGAACAAAAAAGCAATCTAAATATGAATAGAAAGAAGAAAAATTTACAATAGCAAAATTGCCAAATCTGAGACACTATAAATAGACTCCATTCTACTGGAAAAATAGCATTACATAGTAAGGGGTAGGATCTCAAAAGTGAAACAGTATGACAATTTTTGCTCAAAGAAGATTCCTTTTCAGGGCTGATACTTAATAGCCAAAAGTTACAGTTTTGTTTGCAAATTGCTGTCATCTAAAATTTAGTAAGAACCTGGTAAACCTACTGCCAGTCTGCAAAGGCAGCAACAAAGATAAATCAGTTTTCTTCTTAAAACATTGAGAAGCATATTACAATGTTGGCATACATTTACAGCTTAAAGTAAAATGTGTTAAGGATAAAAATTGAAAAAGCAAACCAAAATATTTAAAGGGCCTATATTTAGTTCAAATTAGACATTTAGAGCTTTATAAAATATTTTGTACCTAGCAGCCACAAAGAGGATTGCTATACCTATTGCTGGTTGAGAGAAGAAAATTCTTTTTTTTTTTGAGACAGAGTCTCACTATGTTGCTCTCAGTAGAGTGCCGTAGCATCACAGCTCTCAGCAACCTCAAACACTTGGACTTAAGCAATTCTCTTGCCTCAGCCTCCCAAGTAGCTGGGATTACAGGCACCTGCTGCAACACCCAGCTGTTTTTTTGTTGTTGTTGTAGTTGTCATTGTTGTTTGGCAGGCCGAAGTTCAAACCCACCAGCCCCAGTGTATGTGGCCAGCACCCTAACCACTGAGGCACAGGTGCTGAGTCAGAAGAAAAGCCTTAACATTTAAATTCTAGCAAAGATGAAGATAATGAAAGCAAATTTGGAAAATGTGAAAATTGTGGTTTCCTTGTTTTATTCTGCTCCCCCTTCAAGAGAGTGACTTTTTAGCAATTATCAGCTATACCCAGGATACTATAGATAATAATCCCACACAACGCAAGAATGATAGCAACTCTGATGAAAAAGATGTAAAAGAAAATAGAACTTTACTTCGGTAAATCGATTCTGCAGTTTTCCAATTTCCCTGTTCAGCACTGGTTGAGACTATGAAATTGACCAGAGCTATATAAAATGAAAATAAGAGAGAATACTTGAGACTCTTATCTTTTAGCAAATCACATCCCAATATATTTATCCTTCTCAGCCTAGAGCTACAACCTTGTTGATATCTTCAATGTGAAATTTTTTTGATAAAAACTTTTGCATTGGCTGTATTAATGCCTAGAATCGCAAAACAAGTGATTATTCAATATAAATGTAATATAATATCAGATACCTCAACAGATTTGTTTTAATTCCTAGGACCTTGTATATTACCTATGATTTTGTTAATTTTAAGGGCAAAACTCTAAATATTAACATCAGGCTTACTGATTGGGCATTGAGGGGCTTAGTTCTATTTTTTATTTTCTTTGCGGTGATAGGAAGATTCAACATGGTAATAACTGGAAGATTGCATTCATGAATCACTGAATTTGATCGTACAAGGGATATTAAAACACATTAATTAGTTTAAGTATTTTGAATTAGCATATACATGAAAAAAAGAGATGAACTAGTGGCAGTGAAATTCAATTCCTCAAAAATTTTTATTGCCCCCCACTCCAACCTGCAATCTGGGAAAGCACCATGTGAAGCAATGTTTCAGGTACTAAACAAAATAGATAAGTAGATGTAAGATAGTTGTAGAGATATGAGATTCCTAACCTCAAGGACCTACAGTTTATCTGAAGGCAGCCTATAATTGGCATAAAATGAGTATTTTAAGCAATTACTGTTAAGGGTTTCAGAAGAGATAAAAGATGCTATTTAGCTGGTGTGGGATTTAAGCTGAACAGCCAAAGAGAGCAAACCATGGAAATATTTGCGAAAGTAATGGAGTACTTTATTACCTATTTGTTTTATCTTTCCTTGACTCAGAAAGTAAAGCATCCATTTCAATACTGATGGGACTTAATTCAGGAATTGAACAAGAAAAATGAATTATTGGCTATGTGTTACCTATTAATACTTTATTTCACTTGATTTTACATTTTATTTTATTTATTTATTTTTTTTTTTGAGACAGAGCCTCAAGCTGTCACCCTGGATAGAGTGCTGTGGCATCACAGCTCACAGCAACCTCCAATTCCTGGGCTCAAGCGAGTCTCCTGCCTCCACCTCCCAAGTAGC
>CAUYON010213618.1:0-10405 GCA_963573935.1 Arctocebus calabarensis
GGAGAGGGAGGGGGAGAGAGGGGGAGGAGGGAGAAAGAGAGGGAGGGAGGGAGAGAGAGGGAGGGAGAGAGAGAGAGAGAAGGAGGAGGGAGGGAGGGAAGGAGGGAGGAAGAGAGGGGGGGAGAGAGAGAGGGAGCGAGAGAGAGAGGGGGGGGAGTGAAGGAGGGGGGAAGAGAGAGAGAAAGAGAGGGAGGTAGAGAGAGAAGGAGGAGAGAGGGAGGGAAGGAGGGAGAGAGAGAGAGGGGAGGGGAGGGGGAGAGAGGGAGGAGGGAGGGGAGAGGGAGGGGGAGAGAGGGGGAGGAGGGAGAAAGAGAGGGAGGGAGGGAGAGAGAGAGAGGGCGGGAGGGAGGGAGAGAGAGAGAGATAGAGAGAGAAATTGTGTCACTTTTCTAACCTAGCATTAGAAACCACACAATACCATTTCCACTGGCTTGTATATATTGGAGGACCCCAAGGGGCTGAGCTTTTTCCAGGGGGGAGGAAGTTGACTCTACCTTTTATAAGAGGATTGTCCAAGAATTTGGAAGACCATGTGGGATCAGAAACTTTCAAGAAATGTCTATTTATGAAAGACCACTGGGCATACTAGGTCCTGTAGGCTTTTTAAAAAAAAATGTTCGGATTCTTTGTCCATTTTCAAATAGGGCTTTTTAAAAATTATTGAGTTGTAAGAATTCTTTATATATTCAGGATGTAAGTCCCTTATCATATATATGCTGCCCAAATATTTTCTCCCATTCCCTTGGTTGCCTTTTCACTTTCTTGGTGGCACCATATGTATTACAAAATTACAAACTTTGATGCTATCCATTTAGTCTATTTTTTTCCTTTGGTTACTTGTGCTATTGATGTCATATCTAAGAAGGTTTTACTTAACCCAAGTCACAGAGACTTACTCCAATGTTTTCTTCTAAGAGTTTTATCATTTTGGTGTTTACATTCAAGTCTTTGATCCATTTTGAGTTAATTTTTTTGTTTGATGTAAGGAAGGGGCCCAATTTTATTCTTTTGCCTGTAGCCGTCCATAACACTGTTGTATTTTAGGTAATACAATTTATAAGTCTACATTTTAAACACTGTTTTACTGAGTCAAGCAAGGGAGGGGATAGGATCCATTTTCCCCTAAATTCTACCATGTTTTCAACATGAGATTTCTATGACTATTGCTCCTTCTTCACTCTCTATTTGTGTATAATATAAATATGGGTACATTTCCAAAATAAGTAATTATGTAGAAGGACCACAGTTATTTCATCTATTAAGAAAAAGAACTGCACCAAGATAGTGATTCTTAACTAGGCTGCACATGAGAATTATTCAGGAACTCAGGCCATAGTCCTGTACCCAGATATTCTGATTTAATTGCTCTGGGGTAGGGTTGGAGCATAGGTATTTTCCCGTTTCAAGTGATTTTATTGTGCAGCCAGAATCATAACTCCTGCTACAGATGGTGTGTCTGGGAGCTTCCCAAGTCTATCATTCTATAGTTCTATGGCAGTTCTGAATAGCAGGAACCTGACAGAATATGGAAATCTTAACCCAGGTGAGTCTGTTCCACCAGACACCCACACTGGAGACACCCACCAGACACCCACACTGGAGAGCCCTCAATGAGTAGCTAGTGTCTCTCTTGGGTTTGACAGGCAGATGCATCCCTGTCTTCCAAGAGCAGGTGGCAGGGTTTCCTTCTGGTGCTTGATCCCTGGAGTAGCCTTGAGGGGACCTTTGAAAATGCCCAGACCAATAACTCCAGCTACATTGGTTTCTCCCAGTCACATCACCTCTTACCCACCTCCTACCTTCACACCGGCTATTCCTCTGCCGGAAGGCTCTTTCCTCTCCTTTTTCTCCACCTGGCTCCCTCCTACTCTTCTTTAGTCTCAGCTTAAACATTACTTTCCGAAACCTTTCTTTCTTCCTCTCTTCTCCTTCAGATCCTCTCCCTTATAAATACTCAATTTCACAGTGTCATTTTCTTTAATGCCTGTCTCCCAATTGGACTAATTATGGGTGTAATTATTTTGAGTGGTTGTTAAGAGAGTGACCACATCTGGCTTGATGGCCACTGTTGCCTCCCCCACACCTAGAACAGTGTATATCACCAGTAGTTGCAGAGTACACAAACGACTTTGCAATGTTGAAAAAAGTCTTAACTTTGTTCAGTGCCATTTCTTTAAGAAGATAAAACTGCTTAACCAACTTGGAAAGGGTTTCAGTAAGGAGGAGTTAAAACAGAAACCACTGTATGTTGCCTGGGCATCTTCATTTATCCTGAGAGTGAAGAGGTCCTCACTCCCTGCCTGTGCAAGGTTGAGAACATCATGCTGTGACTTTGGGAAAAGAAAGTCACCACCATGTAAGTGCATCACATGAATTGTTTGCCATAAATGAGTATGAATTTGGCATGTATCCACTCAATTCACTGGAAATATGATTGACCAATGACTCTGCCAAGTGCTCTTGGATTACTTGAATTTAATCATTAATTCACCAGGTAAGGCACCATCCTTATTTGTACCTCCATTTCCAACAATGAGAGGTTGGACTCGCTCTCCAAGGGCTCATACTAAACCCCTGGGTAGTCATCTCCTCAGAATTACTTCTCCTCATAGGTTGTGTTAGGAACTCCTCTCTTCTCATAGGTTGTATTAGGAACTGTTGTCTCATCTAGATCTCAGCTGACAATTTATAGACCTAGGGGTCAACACCTTGACCTAGGTTGGACCCAGCTTTCTCTTTCCTAGACTTTGAGGTGGGGACAAAGAGAGAAGTCTGTCTTGTTTACATCTTTCCCACATGGCCGGGAGAAGGCAGTCTGCAGAGAGGAAGTCAACAGGAACTGGGCAGTGTGGACCATGTAGGGAGGTGGATTCTGATTCCTGATTTGTACTGGCAGAGAGCTGCTGAGACGCAGGTTGTTTTCAAACCCCTCCTGAGCTGAACTCATCCCCACTCTAAGTACCTTACAAGTGATTTTCATTTGTGCTGACCCTGGTTCGAGATGGGGTTTTGTTACTCACAGTGAAAAGATGAACCTTCTTGACTCTAGTTTTTGTGGCTATGAATATTTATGATAAATATTTAAAAACAAGACCAAGTGCCTACATGTTTCAGCCACATTAAACAAATACAGGGATAGAGACTAAGAGAGGCTGACAGCCCAACATCCTTTTACCTTAGGAGAACTAACCTTGGGTCTTGGATCCATTTCTGAGAGACATATTCCAAGAGGGCTGATAATAAATGATACAAGGAAGGAGCTCAGCTCAGAAGGAGTTTGGGAAGAACCTAACTCTAAGAAGTTCTTTGCCAGTACAAATAAGGTGGGACATTGTTTTTATTTTCCCTGCTGTGTCTATCTTGTCTCAAATGGGAAAAATTCACACGGAATATTAATGGGCTGAATGTGCCGTGAGGGGTGGGAGTGGCTGGGGGAGGGGTGGCATGGAAGATGTGCCCAGCACTAAAGCCAAGGTCCCGGGAGGGGGAAGATGCTTAAGGTACTGGTGGTGTACAAATGGTCTGTGTTCTGGACTGTGGCCCCCATGTGTGGCTGTGGCCTCCACCCCATTACTCAGGTAATCTCACCTACTGTCCTTTGAGAACCCCATTTTCTCAAATCTTCCTGTGATGCCTTCGCTGAAGGACAAGAGCTCCTTCCCTTGGCACTGCTCATGTGGCATTTCTTTAGTGTCTGGATTGCCTGCTGGGCTGGGGGCTCTAGAAGGACAAAGATAATGGCATCGTGGTCATGAGAACCCCCCTTACCCCCACAGCTTGACTTAGTAGCACTCAAGGGCTCACCAGCTGATGAACTGACATCTGGACCAGGCGGGCTGACACAGCAGGTGCCAAGCATAGGGGGAGCGTAGGTTCCCTTTCTCTGGTCCTACGTCATTTCTGTCATTCCATAATTCTCCCAGCACACGATTTTTGCTCTTATTAGTCCTCCTGGATTCTTAGTTTACAATCTCATGTGGGATAATCCAGCAACACTAGGGTGGTGGTGGTGTGTCTGCTGGGAATCGATGCCTCGTGACCCATTCTCTTAAGTGTGTGGGCTCCCTGAGTCTGCCCAAGTGGCCCACATTCCACAGAGAAGGGGGCATTCTCTCCAGTGCCTTCAGCCCTGCCTCTCTCCTCCTCCCTCCCTCTCTAAGACCCCCTACCCCCTACCCTGATGAAGTGGGGCTGTGATACCTCTTGAAAAAAGTAGCATTGGTTAAATTCCCAGCTTCGGACACCTAGACAATCAATCAGACCATAATCCCCCAACCGACAAGGTCCCTCCTTTGAGCAGGATACTCAGCCACTTTTCTTTGCCAATTGGCCAGAATAAACACAGGTGTGGTCAGACCACAGCGGGTGGAGTGCTGGGCCTCCTTTGGCATGGAGGGATGGCTGAGATCAGGGCAGGCTTCCTGAGCTGTTAGAGGGCATCTTTGGGTGTGCTGGGGGGTCCCAAGGGTGCTCTGAAGCTGCAGGACAATATTGAGGGTATGATCTGGGGCACTTTTTGAGGGGAGAGGATGCATAGTTTCTCAAAGGGGTCTGTGACCTCAAAAACGTTATGGAGGCTGGCCAGGATTTTCACATTTGAGATTCCCTGCCCCAGCCACAGGAGTGGAGATCCAGGCGGTGGCTGATTCCTTGGCGCCACCTGGTGGTTCTGGGGTGCATAGAGCCTCTGGGCAATAGGAAACACCTGTCTGTGCAAGCCCTAGGAAAGGGTCTAAAAGGAGATTTTGGAATTTGGGTGCAGCTGCCTTCTATCCCAAGTGGATGAGAATAGTCTTTGTCCAAATCTGGAAGGTAAAGGCCTGGCTAGTCGGATCCCTCCTTTTTGCTCACTCTGTACTTGGGAGGCTGTGTGAGAGTTCAGAGTCAGGAGCCAAGTAGAGCGTGTGGCCTTGGGTGGGGAGGGAGGAGTTTCTGGCTTAAGTGAAGATTGAAGAGCTAAGAAATCCTGGCCAAACTTGAGGACAAAGAGAGAGCTTTGTACATCTCAGAAAACTTCCCCTGAGGAAACTCCTTCACCCTCCTACCATCCTGAAAGGCGGATCTTGTTTACACCAAATTCACAGGTAGGACACAGAGGCCCACAGAGGTGATGTGACTTGCCTAACTAAGACCACACAGCTAGAGGATTTGGAGTTGAGCTCCCTGCTGGTAGCCCCATTGCTGATAAACAGCCCACCTTCCCCGACCTCCTTTCCTAGCACCCTAGCTGGAGATGCCTGGGTCAAGACCCTATACTTAACCAGCAGCTTCTATGTGTGGAGTCCAGGGTGGGAGTCCTTGATTCTCGTTCCTTCCATTCTCCTTGTTATTCAGTGGGCCCATAGGACCAAACCAACTGCTCAGGGCATGTGGGCACAACAAGAGTCCGAGGCCACTCCCTAGGAGGTCTGCTTTAGACAACCTAAAGGAAGGCCCCAGCTTCCACAGTAGAGGGTAAAACATTGAGTGGATGTTAAATGCTGCATCCCCAGTGGATGTTAAATGCTGAGTACATAATAGAAGCTAAGGAAAGTTTGGCCATAGAGTGACATAACATTAAAATGTTGCTGGACGTAAGTCAGGGTGAAGCTTGGAGGATGGTATCACAGAGCCCTCTATCTTCTCGGCTTCAACGAGCAATGGCAAGCCTCTTGAACTGCCACGTCTGGGTTGGGAATCTCCCCCATCTTTCTCTTTCCTTCACAGTGCTCCCATGCTTATTGCACTTGGCACCGTCTGTTGCATCTGCCCATTGGCTCTTGTATAACCCTCTTATGCTCTGAGCAGTTGTCACATTTCACTTTGGTGACCCAACCAGTTAGCCTGATGAATGATAGGTGCTTACCAAAAAGTGTGTTGAATGAGAAAGTGACCCCACCACTTTTCTGATCAGAGACAGAATTTCTTAGCTGGACAAGAATTCTGAGATGGCCAGACATGGGTGGACATCTGCTAGGTTCACTGGGAAAACAAAAATGAACTAGGATCCCTTGGTCCTATCTCGAGTCCCAGCATGGGTGGGTCTCCTGATAACACAGGTCGTTGGCAGTTCTGTGTCTGGCTGAGCTGCATCAGTAGAGACTTGACTTTGCAGGATGCTCTGAGTTGGGTTTGTGAAGTTCACAGTTCTTATGGTTCCATTCATTGTACCTTTTTCTCTGGGTCAAGAAAATAGTAAACTGTCAGGCTATTGGTACATTTTAAATAGTTATTAAATTTTAAATACATTAAAGGAATATTATATACACTCACATATACAAGATATAAAGAATAAAAATTAGGCTCAGCGCCTGTGGCTCAACGGGCTAAGGCGCCAGCCATGTACACCTCAGCTGGCGGATTTGAATCCAGCCCCCACCCCCTCCCGGCCCGCCAAACAACAATGACTGTTGCAACCAAAAAAAAAAAAAAAATAGCCAGGCGTTGTGGCGGGCACCTGTAGTCCCAGCTACTTGGGAGGCAGAGGCAGGAGACTCGCTTGACTCCAGGAATTGGAGGTTGCTGTGAGCTGTGATGCCACAGCACTCTATCGAGGGTGACAGCTTGAGGCTCTGTCTCAAAAAAAAAAAAAAAAGAATAAAAATTAAATGAAGATACACTGGCTAAGTATCAAGTTTAAGAATTGCTTTATACATTGCATCTTACTATTATTTAGTTTAAAATATGACCAAATTTCCCTTATACTCACATTGAAAACTCCTATGTATCTCTTCCAAATTCCTTCCCCATCCAGAGGTTACCATTATCCTAAATTTTACATGCATTTTATCCTTTTTTATTTATAAGTTATCACATGTATATATAGAAAAACAATGTTATTTAGTTTTGAATGTTTTGAAATATATTTAAGTAGGATCATATTGCATGCTTTTAAAAAAATTTTCAGATTAATAAGCAGGTACAAATGATTACTTTACTATGTTTGCATTTGTTAGGCAAAGTCTCTGTTGTAGTTGCACCCCTCACCCAGGAGGAGTGCCATATTATGCCTGTTAGGTTAGAGCACACCAATTCTCCTCCCCGCATTTGAATTAAATTAAGTTCTTCTCTTGTGTTGCATGCATTCTTTTGTGATTTTTTTCATTAACATTTTTGTAGCCTTTGTACATGCTAATAAGCACAGCTATGTTTCATTCATTTTCTGCTGGATGTTATTCCATTTTATGGCCAGATCACAATATATTTATCCATTATCCCTTCTTTTGGATAATATTTTGATGGTATTTATGTATATATACATATTTCATCCTTTTACTTTTGGACTTTCTGTGTTTTACTGGTTTGGAAATGTCTCTTGTAGATAGCTTGTAGCTATTAAAAAATTTAAATGTGAATTACCCTGATTTGTTCATTACACATTGTATATATGTATCAAGATATCATACTGTACTCCAAGATATGTACAATTATGTTCCAATTAAAAATAATTATAAATGCAAACATTCAGTTGTACAAGTTTATCTTTTACTGGAAAGTTAATTAATTAACCACTTTGTTTATTGTTATTATAGATAAATTTTAATTTATTTATATTATCTTAATTTTCTTGTTAGTCATGCTTGTTAAAGTTTATAGGGTAACCATTTTTAAAGTTTTAAACTCTCTCCTCATAATTATATAAATTGTGCTTTTTCTCTGGGCCAACAAAACAGCAAGCTCTCAGGCTACCCCAGAAATTTTAATAAGCATAGTTAATCTGATAAAATCAAAAACTAATTTACTTTCCTGTTCCCATCAATCTACCCTCAATTACTTCCTCACTGACTCAATGTGTAGACACACCCCAGTGATCCATACTCTTGTGTAATTCCCCCTTATTGTGAGTGGCACAGAGGCTCTGATTCCCTCTAAGCAATAGGATATGGCAAAGATGACGGCATGCCGCTCTTGTGATCGTGTTTCTTTATATAGGACTCTGTCTTAGAAGACTGAAGAGAAAGACTTTCCTGCCAGTCTTTTTTTAAAAAAAAAATTATTGTACATATTTGGGGTTTACAACATGACGTATGGGATGCTTACACGTAGTAAATGGTTACTGTCGTTAAGCCGATTAACTGATCTATCATCTCACATAGCTCCTTATTATTTATTTATTTTTTTTGTAGAGACAGAGTCTCACTTTATTGCCCTTGGTAGAGTGCCATGGCATCACACAGCTCACAGCATCCTCCAACTTCTGGGCTTAGGCGATTCTCTTGCCTCTGCCTCCCGAGTAGCTGGGACTACAGGCACCCGCCCCAACGCCCGGCTATTTTTCTGTTTTGCAGTTCAGCCGAGGCTGGGTTTGAACCCGCCACCTTCTGCATATGGGGCCGGCACCCTACTCGCTGAACCACAGGTGCTGCCCATAGCTCCTTATTTTTGTGCCTGATCATCTTGAAGAAGCAAAAACCCATGTGTAAATGTCTATGAAAAGGGCCCTGTGTCAGGGAATTGAAGACAACCTGCAAATGCTGAAGATTGTTAAGAAAACGGAGACCTCAGGTATACAGCTGTTAGTTGAGTTCTGCTCTGATTCATTTGGTGGAACCTGAAAGCAGAGTTTCCTCAGTTAAGCATCTGATGGGACTGCAGCTCTGCTGACCGCTAGATTAAAACTTTATGAGGGTGGCGCCTGTGGCTCAAGGAGTAGGGCGTCGGCCCCATATACTGGGGGTGGTGGGTTCAAGCCCAGCCCTGGCCAAAACAAACAAACAAAAAACTGCACAAAACAAAACTTTATGAGTACCCTGTGCAGATGACCCAGTAAACTGTGCCTGAACTCCTGATCCATGACAACTGTGAAATAATATATGTGTGTTTTAACTAATACTCTTAGATATTAATTTTCCCCCACTTTTTAAGTTTAATACACTGGTAGAGTCATTTGAGCCTGGTGTGAAGCTTTTGTGTGAAGATTGTAAATTATAGATTTATTTATTAAAACAGTCATAGGACTTTTCAGATTTCCTACTTCTTAGTTTTAGTATTTGTGCACTGCTAGACATTCTTTCTTTTTTCTTTTTTTTTTTTTTTAGAGACAAGAGTTTCACTCTATTGCCCTCGGTGGAGTGCCGTGGCATCACACAGCTCACAGCAACCTCCAACTCCTAGGCTTAGGCGATTCTCTTGTCTCAGCCTCCCGAGTAGCCAGGACTACAGGCGCCCGCCACAACGCCCGGCTATTTTTCTGTTTTTGCAGTTTGGCCGAGGCTGGGTTTGAACCTGCCACCTTCGGCATATGGGGCCAGCGCCCTACTCACTGAGCCACAGGTGCCGCCCCTAGACATTCTTTATTTTTTCTAAACTTCAAAATATATTGACACAAAGTTGTTCATATTATACTCTTTTGACCTTTTAATTTGGGTAGCATTGGTAGTGATGCCTCTTTATTCCTTATGTGAGTTATTTGCTGCTTCTTTTTGTGTTTCTAATTAGTCTCACAATTAGGTTATCAAATTCATTTTAATTTCTAAAGAATCAGCTTTTTGCTTTATCATCTGTATTTTTATTTAAATATTTTCTGCTCCTTTATTAACTATTTTTTTGTTGTTGTTTCTTTCCTAAATTCTTGAGCTATATCTTTTTTTTAAAGTTTTTTTTGGGAGGGCAACATATGCAATTAAGGGTATCAAATTTTTCTCTGATACTCTAGCAGCACCCAACAGTTTCTGTTGTTTAGCATTTAATTATTATTGAGTTCAGAATATTACATTTCTATTGTAATTATTTTCCTTGACTCATTTATCTTTCAAAAATGTATTTCTTTAATTTCCATGTACAGGGAGAGTTTTCAGTTATACTGGGTGGCCGGCAGCCAGCAGCTTGTCTTTTCAGCATCTTAACAGTCTTCCTCATAGAAAAAATTTTAATTTTGATAAAGGTCAGTTTATCAATGTTTTTCTTTTATGAATTGTGCGTATGTAAGAACTCTTCTTCTAGACTTAGGTCCTGAAGATTTTCTCCAATGTTTTCTTATAAAAGTTTTATAGTTTTACACTTTACACTTAAGTCCACAATCCATTTTTTATGAACTTTTGTATAAAGTGTGAGGTTTAGGTTGAGGTTCTTTTCTTTTTTTCTCTTTCTTATGGATGTTTTATTTCTTTAGCACTATTTGTTGAGAGACCATTCGGTTGAATTGCTTTGGTACCCTTGTTAAAAATCAAAATCCCATGAAGGTTATGTCGAACAGTTGGGTGAACATATTTCAGATTGTATATGAAGCCAGCACATTGTACCCCATGATTGCACTAATGTACACAGCTATGATTTAATTAAAAACAAATCATGTGGGGACATTTGGTTGGGCCTATTTCCGAGTTCTCTATTGTGTTCCATTGATCTTTGTCTCTGTACAAATACCACGATCTCTTAATTACCATAGCAACATAGAAAGGCTACATTGGTGTCTTAGGCCAATTCT
>CAUYON010213619.1:0-35407 GCA_963573935.1 Arctocebus calabarensis
GTTAGAGGGGATGAAGAGGTTGGATGGGGTGGTGGCTACCGTTCCTAACGAGGTATTGTGTACTTAAAAATTGCTGAGGGGCGCCAGCCACGTACACCTGAGCTGGCGGGTTCGAATCCAGCCCCCAGACCCGCCAAGCAACAATGACGGCTGCAACCAAAAAATGGCCGGGTGTTGTGGCGGGCGCCTGCAGTCCCAGCTACTTGGGAGGCGGAGGCAGGAGAATTGGAGGTTGCTGTGAGCTGTGAAACCACAGCATCCAGGGTGACAGCTTGTGGCTCTGTCTCAAAAAAAAAAAAAAAAACTGCTGAGGGGCAGATCCTAAATGTTCTCACGCCTGCACAGACCCAAAATGATAACTATGGGAAGCACTAGGTATGCTAATTAGCTTGGTTGTGATAATCATTGCACCCACGTGTGTGTACATGTATATTTCAAAACACGATGTTCACCATAAATACGTACAATTTTTAATTGTCCATTACACCTCAATAAAGGTGGGAACAAATTAATGGCATTCCAAAAGAAACCCCAACCAGAATGGAGAGCTCCGTAACTCAAGGGTTAAGCTGTTCAACACACAAGTAGCAGAACCGTTACAGGGCAGGGAAGGAGGAGAGCGGTGGAGGTCAGCCTGTCCTTTCCATGGGGAAGAGTTTGAAAGGGGCTAATAAACCCAGCAGCCTATGGCAAAGGTAATTTATTTTATATTCCTAGTCATCACATGCAATATTTTTTGGAGGGGGAGAGCAAATGTAATTCAGAGAAAGTGATAAACAATAAAAACAATAATGACGCTTCCACCCGCATTTGGAGACCACGTGCCTTCCTCGCCCTTTTGAGGGGCGTTTTGCAGCCTCTGTGTAAGCCAGCAGCCTGTTGGAGGTGCCCCCCAGACACTGGGGAACGGCAGCTCCCCCTAGTCGTTGGTCAGTGGACCCTCTGCAGGGGAGAGAAATCTCGAAAGGCACGTAGTTTCCAGGTGTGGGGACACACACATCTGCACGGGCAGGCCCCACGCGGCACGCAGAACCACTTGGCTCCCAGCTGACTCCCGGCCAGGAATAATTACTAAGGAGCACTCACCCCTCAGTGGATCCGCTAGCCCACATGGAGGACAGCTTCCTCTGAGCTCCAGGGAGAGGCTGGGCCGGCTCTGCGCCCAGTGTGGACTCACCACATTCTACGTGGATGAGGTCACTGAGCTGCAGATGACGTAAGGGTGCAGCCTGCCCAGAAGCCAGAAGGCGTTACCACAGGACCAGTGGTGTACACACAGCCAGGTCCCCAGGGGCTCCCAGACAGCTGGGCTCTGCTGCTGCCCACAGAGCGGTGGGAGCCACAGGGCTCTGGGAGCCTGTCCGCACTCTTCAAGGAGCCAAACCCATGCCTGGGCTCATGTCACACCGACCCAGACGTCAGTCCACCAGCCTCAGCTGAGGGCTGGCCAGCCCTATGGAAGGTGGCATGGGGATATGGGCGAATAAAGAATACAGCCCCTTTATATTTTATTTTATTTTCTCATTTTATTTTTTGAGACACAGTCTCAGTCTGTAACCCTGGGCACAGTGTCGTGGCCTCATAGCTCATAGCAATCTCAAACTCTTGGGCTCAAACAATCCTCTTGCCTCAGCCTATCAAGTAGCTGGAACTATAGGCACCCCCCCCTCCACCCTAACCATGATGCCTGGCTAGTTTATTTATTTATTTATTTTGGAGATGAGGTCTTTTTTTTTTTTTTTTTAGAGACAGAGTCTCACTTTGCCACCCTGGATAGAATGCTGTGGTATCATAGCTCACAGCAACCTCAGACGCTGGGGCTCAAGTAAGCTTCTTGCCTCAGCCTCCCAAGTACCTGGGACTACAGGTACCTGTCACAACACCCAGGTAGTTTTTCTATTTTTATTAGAGATGATGTCTTGCTCACACTGGTCTCGAACTCCTGCTCTCAAGCAATCTACCTGCCTCAGCTTCCCAGAGTGCTAGGGCTACAGGTGAACAAGGCCTCTGTAAAGAGGCCCTTTCTGGAGCAGAGAGACTGTGCACCAAGGCCTGCCCCACACATGTAGCTCTAAAGCTCTCTGCACTCGCCTGGTGTGAGTGGACCCACCACTCAGACATGCCAGCACGCCTCCTAATATTTCCTGAGTTAAAGACATGGCTGGAAAACTGCCATTTTTAAAAAAACAATAAAGAACCTTTATGCTTGTTAAAGATCTTCTAAACTACAGAATGACAGATGCTTTACCAGAGGCAGGGCTGTCCTGCTCAGGAGTCTAAGGGTCCTTCCTGCCCTTGTCAGGGTCAGAATGTTCTTCCCAGTATGGAGTCCATTTAACCAAGCTCTGCACGTATCTCGGGCATCCCTCTCTTACTTCTTTTCTGCCAGGCCTCCCACATCCCAAGCACTGTATACAACCAGGAGCGTTGTGGGAAACAGCAGCTCACGCAGTGCACACTATCTAGGAAGCTCACTACAAAAGGGGCATGGCACCAGGGGTAATGGGAGTCACACAGAGGGCGCAGCAGGGCCGCCCTGAGCGCCTCATTAAGGTGGACCTCAGTAGGAGCCCAGCAGTGGTGGAGAGGCTGGCTGGCAGTCACGAAGCAAAGGGTGTACAGTGTGGGGTGCTACAGGCCTCCCAAAAACCTGTGAGGCAAGTTCACTGTGACCCCCACTTTCCAGATGCTCACAGAGATTTTGAGAAGTAACTTGCATGATGAAGCGACAGAATCAGAATTTGAACCAAGGGGCTGGAACGCCAAGGCCTGCACTCTGTGGTCACTCTACCCAAACCCGTCAAAGGGACACCGGACCAAGCAGATACTCACAGCCATGCCTGGGGCTTATGCCCTGCCAGCAACACAGGCAGCTGTGCAGTGACACAGGTGGGGAGACTCTGGCAGAAGACAGCTGACGAGGGGGAGAGCATTCTAGGAGGTGAAAGAATGGCACCTATATAGGGGTGTGTGTGTGTGCAAATGTGTGTGCATTGTGTATCTGTGTGCGTGTGTGCATGTGTTTGCATATGTGTGCATATATGCTTGTGTGTGCATGGGTGTGTGTGCTTATGTGCACATACAACAAAGAGAAAGAAAGCGACTTTGCAGGCCATACCAAAGAACATGAACTTACTCCTAGGGGTCATAAAGTCATTTGCTATGGTTTAAAATGTGTCCCCCCAAATTCTCGTGTTGGAAACTTTAACAGCAGTGTGACAGCAATGGGTGGCAGGGCCTAATAGGCGGTGTTCAGGTCAGGAACAGATAATGCCATTGTAAAAAGGGCTCCTGGGAATGAGTTCACTATCTTGCACACTTGCCCTTCCCCCTCCCTCCCTTCCTAATGCCGCGATGTATTTTCATTGTTAAAAAGGGGTCGCGACCCACAGGTTGAGAACCGCTGCTCCAAGGGATGACAAGACAAGAAGGCCCTCACTGGACACTGGCACTTAGATGTCCCAGTGTCCTAATAAATTTCCGTTCAGTGTACATTACCCAGTGTCAGGTAACATAGCAGCATGAAGTAGGCCAAGACGTCACTGAAGGTCTTTAGGAGACACTCAGACTCGTTTGTTCGAAACATGGCCCTGGCTGCCATGTAACGAACAGACTGGTGCACAGTGAAGGACGCGTTCACGCGTCAGCTGAGAGATGACAACCAAGGAGTGGCAGGTGCAAGGCCCACAAGGAGTCACAGAGGGTGGGATCAGCAGGCCTTGGTCATGGTTGGGTGTGAGGTGGTGAGGAAGTGAGAGAAGAGAAAGAAGGTGGCCGGGGGCGTTTTCTGATGGAGCTGCAGGGTGCTGGAGGAAAGTCAGCCTTGAACATACCCTGTAGGCATTTAGACCTGCTGTCTGAAGCTCAAGAACCTGATCTGGTCTGAGATACAGAGTTAGGAGTCACCAACATAGACAGGGCAGCGGAACCCCACTGCTGCTGAGCATGACTGGGAATGTCACTCACACCTCATTCTGTTTGCTTGTGTCCTTTTGATGGTTGTAGAAAGGAACAAATTCCCCACTGCAATACAAGCTACACGAGGCAGGGACATTTTTTCTCCTATTCTCTGTTTATTCCCCAGTACCTAGCATATGGAATAGAGGAAATGTCCCATAAATAATGGGGGATAGAAGAGCTAAAGGATAATTCTTTGTAAAATAAGGTTATAAAAATGGGCTGCAGGCAGTGGTTCATCCCTGTAATCCCAGCATTTTGAGAAACCAAGGCAAGAGGGTCACTTGAGCTTAGGAGCAGGAGGCTGTCATGGGCTATGATTGCACCACTACACTCCAGCCTGGGAAATAGAGCAAGACCCCATCTCTAAATAAATGAATAAATAAATAAAATGATACAGGCAGAGAGTTTTTAAAGTTTTAGCATACAAAAAAATTTTACATTTAAATTCTCCCTCAAATCCTCCCCCATCAAACTCACTACATAAGACAAGGAAATGATTGTGCCCAGAGCATACCATCCTCCCAGCCTCAGTCAACTGTGGCATACTTCTACAGCATTAAGGTTGACAACCTCCTGTCCTGAACTGTATTCGGGGCTTTCTTGCTTTGTTAAACATAGGTTGAATCTAAAACTTTACACTTGGAAACCACATCTACAACACTAGTGTTATTGCATAAATATCCCCCACTACAGCACTGAGGGGTATGATCGTTCTCATAGAAAAGTCAGTACATAATCCGGGCACTCTGGGAGGCCGAAGCAGGTGGACTGCTTGAGTTCAGGAGCTCAAGGCCAGTCTAAGTAAGAGTGAGACCCTGTCTCTACTAAAAATAGAAAAATGAGCCAGGCATGGTAGTGGGTGCCTGTAGTCCCAGCTACTCAGGAGACTAAGGCAGGAGTTTGAGGTTGCTGTGAGCTATGACACCGTGGCCTTCTACCCAGGGCACTGAAAAGGGAAATAAGTCCATAACACACACAGTAACAATTAGAGACGAAAGCTATGCTCCTTGGCTTCAATGCGCTTATCATTTCACAGCGTATGTATATATAAGAACGTCAAGTTGTACATCATAAATAGACACCATCTTATTTGTCAATATCTCAGTACGTTGTTCTTTAAAAAACCCAAAACTCGATGCAGTGACCAGCTGCACGTCAGCACTCCTGTACTGCCCACCAGAGGATGTGCTACGCACTGGGACCAGATGCGCGCTCTAAATCATGACACAGTTCAGCTCGCTCCATAGTTAAACCACAACTTTCTTATAAGATTGTTATTTTTCCCGTAATTGTTATTGCCTTCCTATTTTCTGATTAACAGAAGACATGTGCACCCATCTTATCATGACAAGCTCCTCGGTCGCTCATCATCTAAAGGGTGTCATGTAACCCCCTTTCTCATCCAAGCCATTCTCTACTGGGCCCTCAGCTTTCCTGCTCTAATTTGGGTGAATTGTTTCCTAAGACTGCTGCACAGCTGTCATCCAGGGCTCCTTTTCATTATACTCCTAGGCTGGTCCCACCGTCTCTCAGATTCTCATTCTCCTTTTCCTTTGAGTCCTTTTGTTTCAATTTTGCTATGCCCTATCTCAGCCACACTAGCATTCTCTCTGACCCTGGAAAATACCAAAAATGCACCTCCTCACACCCCAGGCCTGGATCTTTACAGAGCTCCCTGACGTTATTCAAGTCAGGTTGAAATGGTGCTTCCTCACTGAACGCCCCTCCCCATCAAATCTAAAACAACAATTAAAAACAAGGACAAACTCCCATTTTATATTAAAACTTCTTTACTTTTCCGCATAACACTCTGATCTGCTGATATTTTTCTGATTTTATTCACTTATGTGTATTCTGTCTCTCTCATTAAGATGCCAGGTCCAAGAGCAGGATTGTTTTTGTCTTTTCTACCCTTGACTCCTAGCCCTGGAGCAGTGAGAGGCACGGAGAGAACAGAGGTTCGCGGAGCAGAGCTGCAAGAGCTCTCAGAAGGCCACATTCACACACAACACCCAGGTCTCTTCCATGCCATGCTCTGGCATGACAGAAGAGAGGTCTGAATCTCAGCATCTCTCCACTGAAATCTGGCTACCCTGAGACCATTGCTCTCAGAGACAAGAGGAGAGGGTCTGCAAGGTGAAGAGAGAAAGCAAAATTGTTGGATTTTGCTATGGAAACTACGGAAGATTCGGTATTTTGAAAATCCCTCCATTGCAACATACTAAGCTCCTAGATAAATTGCAATATTAAATAAATTGATTAACTCTCAGGATAATAAAAGAAATTCACAGAAGTATAAAATAAAGCAAAACAAAATAAAACACAATAAGCCATGAACAAAAAGTAAGAAAACCAAGAGGCAGAGTTGCTTAGGAGATAAATGCCAATACCAGGACTCTAGAGCAACGCTGGTGCAGACCAACCACCTGTTTTGTAAATAAAGTTTTATTGGCACATGGCCATGCCCATTCATTTATGTATCATCCGTGGTGGCTGCTTTTGTGCTACAGTGGTTGAGTTTAGCAGTTGCAATGGGACCATATGGCCCACAAGCCTAAAATATTTACTATCTGACCCTTTCAGAAAGCCTTTAATGGTTGTTCAGAGAAATGGGGCATGTACAAAGACAAGGGGTGAACCTAAACCTTACATAAAGTTTGACCCTTCAAAGAGGATTGCTCTCTAGGGAAAGAAAATGCCTCCTGGCAAAACAAGCTAGAAAAACGTCTGTCTCCATCACAGCTCCAGGTGGAAAATATTAATAACAGCAATAATAATGATAGTCTCTCCTGAGGAGTTATAACCATGAGACAGTTAGTTACAACTTTCACATGGGTCTCAGGTTCAAATTTCTACTGTCTGAGCTGGGCACAGTGGCTCACACCCATAATCCTAGTACTCTGTGAGGCCCAAGTGGGAGGATTGCTTGAGCTCAGGAGTTCAAAACCAGCCTGAGCAAGTGAGACATCTTCTCTACTAACAGTAGAAAAATTAGCTGGGCGTGGTGTTGCACACCTGCAGTCCCAGCTACTCAGGAGGCTGAGGCAAGATCACTTGAGCCTAGGAGTTTGAGGTTGCTGTGAACTATGATGATACTACAGCACTCTAGCCTAGGCAACAGAGTGGGACTCTGTGCCCCCAAAAAAGAAAAAACACAAAAGTTTATTTCCTGCCTAATCTTAAAAGCCCCAATCAGAGAAAATGAATTTCTGGCATTAGGAAATGCAAATATTCTCCAAACCATTCATTACACAGTTACATGAAAACTCCCACAGTTTAATTCCAATTAAATATAACTTTTTCAAAGGAGAACAACTTTACTAAGCCTCAAGATAACTAACAACGACAAGTGAGAGTCCACAGAAATATCAAGCAAGATTCAAAATTCAAATATTAGAATTATTAGATATAGCATGTAACTATGTATGATGTAAATGAACTTAATGCCACTGAACTGTACACATAAAATGGCTGAAATGGTCAATTTTATCTCATGTATTGCTTTAATCCACTTTCTGCTGCTATGACAGAATATCATAGATTGGGTTATTTATTTATTTATTTATTTATTTACTTTTATTTGGCTCATAAGTCAGAAGACCAGGAAGTCCAAGAACGCAGCAATAGTATCTGGTGTGGGCCTCCCACGGAGGAAGGCAGAAGCAAGTTCAAGAGACAAACTGAGCCAAACATTCTTTTTCAAAGGAACCCACTCCTTTGATAACTAATCCATTCCCACAATAATTGCATTAATCTCATTCATAAGTATGGAACCTTCACAATCTAATCACCTCTTAAAGGTCCCACATCTTAATGCTGTTACAATGGTAATTAAATTCCAATGTGAGTTTTAGTAGGGACATCAAATCATAGCATGTATATTTACCATAATAAACATACACATACACACACACTGTATATATATATATAATATATACACATATATACACACACACATATATATGTATATATGTATATTTACCATAATAAACATACACACACACTATATATGTATATATATATGTATATACATATATAGTGTGTGTGTATGTTTATTATGGTAAATATAATATGTATATATACACGTGTGTGTGTGTGTGTGTGTGTGTGTATACACAGGGTGGCCATAAAATTCATGTGCAATTGAAAAGCGTGTGCAATTCAAAATTGCACACAAACAAGTTTGTGTGTGCATGTGTGCAGGAAATGTTGAAAGAAACAAAAGATGATAGGAAAAAATGAACAAGGAGAAGGGAACTATCAAAAATAAATAAACAGCCAAAGAAGATGAAATATTTGGGAGTTTACCTAACAAAGGACATGAAAAATCTCTATAAAGAGAACTATGAAACTCTAAGAAAAGAAATGGCTGAGCATGTTAACAAATGGAAAAACATACCATGCTCATGGCTGGGAAGAACCAACATTGTTAAAATGTCCATATTACCCAAAGCAATATACAATTTTAATGCAATCTCTATTAAAGCTCCACTGTCATACCTTAAAGATCTCAAAAAAATTATACTTCATTTTATATGGAATCAGAAAAAACCTCGAATACCCAAGACATTACTCAGAAATAAAAACAAAGCAGGAGGAATCATGCTACCAGACCTCATATTATAGAATAAATCAATAGTGATCAAAACTGCATGGTTCTAGCCCCAAAACAGGGAGGTAGATGTACGGAACAGAATGGAGAACCAAGAGATGAACCCAGCTACTTACCGTTATTTGATCTTTGATAAGCCAATTAAAAACATTCAGTGGGGGAAAAGATTCCTTATTTAACAAATGGTGCTGGGTGAACTGGCTGGCGACCTGTAGAAGACTGAAACTGGACCCATACCTTTCACCATTAACTAAGGTAGACTCTTACCAGATTAAAGATTTAAACTTAAGGCATGAAACTATAAAAATACTAGAAAAAAGTGCAGGGAAAACACTTGAAGAAATCGGCCTGGGAGAATATTTTATGAAGAAGACCCTCTGGGCAATTGAAGCAACACCAAAAATACATTACTGGGATCTGATCAAACTAAAAAGCTTCTGCACAGCCAAAAACAGTAAGTAAAGCAAGAATGGAAGAAGATATTTGGAGGTTATGTCTCCAACAAAGGTTTAATAACCAGAATCCACAGAGAACTCAAACATATTAGCAAGAAAAGAACAAGGGATCCCATGTCAGGGTGGGCAAGGGTCTTGAGAAACTTCTCTGAAGAAGACAGGCACACAGCCTACAGACACATGAAAAAATGCTCATCATCCTTAATCATCAGAGAAATGCAAATCAAACCACTTTGAGATATCATCTAACCCCAATAGGATTAGCCCACATCACAAAATCCCAAAACCAGAGATGTGGATGTGGATGTGGAGAAAACTTCTGCACTGCTACTGGGAATGCAAACTAAAACGTTCTTTTTGGAAAGATGTTTGGAGATCACATAGGGATCATTCTCCTTAGCAAAGTATCTCAAGAATGGAAGAAAAAGTATCCAATGTACTCAGCCCTGCTATGAAGCTAATTTATAGCTTTCATATGAAGGCTATAACCCAACTATAGCACAAGAATATGGGGAAAGGGACAAGGGAGGGGAGGGGAGCCGGGAGGTTGTGGTGGAGGGAGGGTAATTGGTGGTGCCACACCTATGGTGCATCTTAAAGGGTACAGGTCAAACTTACTAAATGCAGAATACAAATAAATGTCTTCATATAATAACTAAGAAAATGCCCTGAGGCTATGTTAAACAGTTTGATGAAAACATTTCAGATTGTATATGAAACCAGCACATTGTATCCCTTGATTGCACTAATGTACGCAGCTATGATTTAATAATTAAAAAAAGAAAGAAAATGTACTTAAAATTATAATGAAATAATTAGGTGACTAGGATCAAATGATAATTAGGGTCTCATCAGTTCAATTTACAAACTTCACCTTTCTCAGTCCTTGACGGGCCAGAGCTCTCTAGTTCACAATGTTATTCAATTTGCAGATGTATCAGTCTAAATTGATCATTAGTGTAAGTTGACCACCAGTTCTACATGACATGAAAAATTTTCTGTTATAATGTAAAGTTCTTCACACTCAAGTAGTCTCTATATAGGCAAGACATAGTTCCTCATAGTTGGAAATTATGATCGCAGTGTTGCGCATCTTTGTCTTCCTGCATTCTTCACCCTTTTGTTAAAGGGAGATGTTTTGAGGTCAAAGTGTGCTGCTTGTGGATATAATTCCTCTCTGGCCACTCTCCAGTGTCTCAGACTGTCTCTAGCTGCCAGGAGGCAGCAGAGTGCCCAGGATATAGGGGACAAGACCTACATATTATGCCCCTTTAGTAGAGAAATATTCTGGTGAGCCCTAACCCTGACACCTCTGCAGTCTCCAGTCACCGGAAGCACCTGAGTAGGTCCAAGGGAGCAAATTACCTTTTAATTCACAGTGAGTAAATGCACCTCCATACACTTTTCAGTTCGGAACTAATATGAATTGGTCACATATGAAAATCCAAGGGTGTATTTTCAAGCAATAGAACACAACTTCAATCTTATAAGCATGTTAAATAAAATGAGACCATTGGTGCCAGATTTTCAGTCCTTTGACCTTAACCTCCTGTCCTGAGGCAAAGGCAAAAAATCTGCTGTGAGACAGAAGGGGCGGGAGCAATGGCTGAAATCCTCTTTATCTTAATTTCCTGTCCAAGGACAGAGACCAAAGCCTTTGCTTTTAAAGAAAAAAGAGAATTTGAAAAATAGCCCAAATAGAATTCAGACTTTAAGCCAAAGAAGAGGATGTTTGATTTCAGAAGAACTCACCCAAAACATCTGATCTGATGGGACTTCTGAAGCTGCAAAGGACACAATAGGTCTGTGCTGGAACCAAGTGCTGCTTTCAGAGAGAAAGACCAATTTGCACTAGATACGTTGACATGAACGGGATATCTGAGGCAAACTTAAAACAAAATGAATTTATTTAGGCCAAGATTGAGGATTATAATCTGGGACCATAGGTTCAAATTGCCCTGAATGTACACTCCGTATACATGTATTTTATAGTCCCCTCTTGGATTGAAAAGTCCTGGAAAGTTATAAGCAGTCTTTCATTATATCTTAGTTATATTCACATGAACTATCTAGGACTCTTGCTTAATGCAGAGTCTGATTCAGCAGGTTTGAGGCTGGCCCTGATAATCTGCATTTCTAACATGCCTCTAAGTGATACAGATGGCTTCTTGTCCTTAGGAAACATATTGAGTTGCAAAGCTTATGTACTTAGTTACATGATTTTCACATGAATATATACTTATCACATATATTTGAATGCAACAGTGCATGACTTCATGAATGAACAAACAGCTTTCTCAAAGCTAACAAGGCAAATTTGCAACATGTCAGTAGCTAGGAAAGTTTCCATATGTAACTGACTACGTATTCTTCTTCCCATCTTAAAAAGGTAGGGAGTATGACAATACTTCCCCAGAACATTTACCAAAAAACCTAGGCATCCTCCAAATGTAAATACAATCCTGAAATATACTCCTCTGGGACTTTAGTCACAACTTTCTGTACTCATGACATTTTTCTCATTTTCCTCTTAATGTGATAAAATCTTACCACTTTTTTTAGATCTATTTCCTCTAGTAGATATTTTCTAAACCTTCCTCTGATCACAGAACTATCAATTTGTCATGCACATACTTGTATCAATTCCTCTATTTATTTTTCAATAAACATTCATTAAGTACTTACGATGTACCAGGATTTAAGATGTATATTTGCCTACTTTTCCAGATAGAACATCTCATTGAATTTATTTGATTAGACTTCTTGTACAGATGTTAAATCTTTTAAGACAAAGATTAAGACCTTATAATAGAGCATCTTGGACACAAATAAAATTTAATGCTTGCTATAAAGCAATTCTTATAAATTTGGCTATTTCAAAAATGATCTAATTGTTCTATAAAAATCAACATCTGTAATGTTCACACAAGTCTTGAATAAAATATTAGCCAATAATCAAGATCCCTGGGTAAATATGTCACCACATTGTCAATCATGTGGCCTCCTTTTCAAAAATATGTTCTTTCAATTAGTCCTTCCACTTTAGCCAATTCCTGTCTACCCCTTTTGCAACCAAAGTTTTTTAGATCTATTGTGCTATTTTTTTTTTTTTCGGCTGGGGCTGGGTTTGAACCCACCAACTCTGGCATATGGGGCCAGTGCCCTGTTCCTTTGAGCCACAGGCGCCACCTGCTATGTTTTATATTTCATATGCATTTTTTACAATGAATTTAAGAAATATACATTTCAAAAGTTTAGGCAAGAGTCTCTCCGTTTATTGGAAAAAATAAAGTTTATTTAATGAGACAGTACAAATCATAGTCCTTCAAGTGAAACTATAGCTGTTCTTTCCATCAGCTTGTGCCAATTACCTACATGGTTATTATACAGGATAGGATCTTACTACTTGAGATTCTGAAGAATAGGTGGAAGTTTTCAAAAAGTCAGAAGGAGAATAAAATTAAGTATCACATTGAGAAGTTGCAACCCAATGTCATGCTGTTTGTGTTTCTATAGCCTTGTGGTATAGTTTGGAGTCTAATGTGATGCTTTCAGATTTGTTTCTTTTCCTTAATATCATTTAGTCTAATACATACATTGACCAATGCAACAGAACAGAAAACCTAGAATACACAAACTTATTTCCCATTGGCAACAATATATTGATTATAAAGGTTCAAATTTTGATTCCTAAAGTTGTGTTTGAGCCTACTTATAATACTTTAAATTTCATGATCCAAAACCACAATTACTTTTGCACCAATCTAATAAAGTCATCCACATACCAGCAAGATCTTTGACAAAGCAGACACCAATATTCACTGGGGAAAATAAGCTTTATTCAATAAATGGTGCTGGGAGAAATGGATAGTCACATGCAGAAAATTGTAACATATCTCTCACTACTCACAAAAATTAATTTAAGATGAATGAAAGATTTAAATGTAAAGCATGAAAACATAAGAATTCTAGAAGAAAATGTTAGAAAAAATGCTTCAAGATATCAACCTATGCAAATAATTTATGAAGAAGGCCCCAATGGCAATTATAGTCACAAAATAGATAAATTGGATTTGATTAAATTAAAAGGCTTTGCGCAGCCAAGAAAATAATCAACAGAGCAAAAAGACAAACAACAAAATGGGCGATGATATTTTCATCAAGCTATACGTCTGATAAAGGACTAATAGCCAGAAATTAAAAAGAACTCAATCAAATCAGTGAGAAAAAAATCAAACAATCCCATTAAAAAGGGGCAAACAACATGAACAGCTGGTTTTCTAAAGAAGATAGACAACTGGTCAATAAACATATGAAAAAATGCTATCATCACTAATCATCAGGGAATTGCAAATTAAAACTACAGTGAGATATCTCCTTACCCTGTTCCAATAGCTTTTGTTTTAAAAGTCCCATAACAATATACACTGGTGTGCATGCAGACAGAAAGAAATGTTTATGCATTATTGGTGGGACTGCAAGTTAATATTTCCATGAAAAACAGTATGGAGATTCCTCACAATACTGACAGTAGACCTACTATTTGATTCAACAATCCCACCACTGAGTATTTATGCAAAGAAAATAAGTCATTTCATCCAAAAGATACTCACACTCAAATGTTTATTGCCACATAGTTCACAACTGCAAAGATGTAGAATTAACCCAAGTGCCCATCAATTCATGTTTGAATTAACAAAATGTATATATGTATACAATGGAATACCACTCAGCCATGAATAAGGATGGCTTAATGCCTTTTACAACAAGTTGGATGGAAGTGGAGACCATTATTCTAAGAAAGCATCTAAATCACGAAAAAACAAATACGACACGTGCTTGCTTTTAACTGTAACCAACCAGTGAGCGTACATGTGCACGGAGGGAAGTAAAACTCAGTGGAAAGCAGGGAGGAGAAAAGAGGAGCAGGTGAGTGAAATCCTACCCAATGGGTAGAACTAACACTCTCTGGGTAGTGGGCATGCCTATAAACATAACTCAAGATTACAAAAGTAATCTATGTCACCAAAAACACTTGTGCTCCTGTACTACTTTGAAATAAAAAAAATTAAAACATCACTAAAATCATAATATAAAAAGAAGTTATGACCTGGTTTAAAGCAAGCATGGCTTTTATTTGCTCTGCTGACTTGAGGCTCAGTAGACTCCTTGGCCTCCTCACTCCATCTCTGCATGGTAATCTTAGACCTAACTTATTTCTAGTCTAATAACAAAAAACCTTGCAAAAATGATAATCTTTCTGTGCATGTCCAATAACAGAACTTTTCTCAGCCATCCAGTCCTTGTCTTGTGAGTGGCAGTCATCTCAATCCAGAGACAATGCCAAGCTTGTCACACTCCAACAATGACATGGGAGTAAGCAAGCCAAAAGAGCAGGAAGACTTTGTGATTTCCAGAAACGGGAATCTTAACGACTTGCTCAAACATCATTCTGTGTGGAAGTACATACGTGTAATCTTTCTCAGGTACAAGGAAAGCTACAATGCTAGTCCTGGGCTTTATCAGAGGACTTTATCCTGTTCCTTAAGGGTCCCGTGTGTTTGTGTGTTAGGTGGGAGGGTGCTGGTGGGGATATGGTTGTGTGGTTAATTTCTCATAACATTTACAGTATTTATAAACAGGGGTCATTTTTCAAATTGAGACCCAGAAGCACAGAGTGCTCTTCCTAATCAATAAAGTAAACTACTGGGAAAGTCAGCAACAGGATGGAAATCTGAGGGCTCCAAGCTCAGCCTTTTTTTCTGCTATATTATCCCACTTTAATTATAAATCACTGCAAAATTCCAGATGATGCAAGTTGAATAGTTTTCTATTAAAGGAGTAAGAGTGTTTGGACAGTATGTAGTTTCCCTTATAGCCTTTTAAAAACCCTGAGTAATGTCTTATATTAGGGAATCAGAGTTTCTCCAGAAGAAGGATAAAGAGATGACAATGAAATTATGTTACTCTTTTCTGCACATATTTAGAGATCTATCCATTAGGAGGCCTTTAACTGCAAATAACAAGATGTCCAACCAAAAGTAACTTGGAAAATAAGATAATTTATTGTCTCAAATACTGGGGCCGATGGCAGTTCCAGGTTTGGTCTTAGCAACTCAGATGTGTAATCAATCACACAGGTGTTTCTATCATGACTTTCAACCTCCCAAACCACAGCTATGCTGCTTTTTCATTATCACTGGATGTTTCCTCCGTAAGATATAGTTAGTTCCAGGGAGGATGAAGACAGACACTTTTCCTTTTGTCAATTTGGGGGAAAAAAACTTTTTCCAAAAATCATCACTTAGCTTTTCCTCAGATCCCATTATTCAGTCTTTGATCGTTATAAAGGAGACTAGGAAAGAAAGAATACCATTTGGGGCTCTATGAAGGTAGATAGAATCTATTAGAAAGTAACATAGTGGGGAGATTGGGCCACAGAAGGTATCTGACATGAAGTTAGTTCAGATATTTTTTACGAATATTATCACTCAACTTCAGGGCTACTAAAAACCTAAATCTTTTTTTTTTTTAATTAATTTATTTATTTGGAAGGTGAATGAATGTATCAATGAATGAACACAGTCCCCTCCGGGGAAAGTGAATGAATGCATCAACGAATGGACACAGTCCATTCATGGAATTAAGGCCCAGGAAATTCACATGAAACTGACCTAGACATAGGGAATGGGGTTCCACATTTAGTCCCAAGTGCAAAGTGAAGGAGACACCAAGGCACAGGTGACTCCTAAGCAGTTGTCCGGCCTTTTTGGCTATTGGAGCCTCCGGTGGGGGTTGGCGGTCCCCCTCCTTGCCAGTCATCAAGCTGCTGGTTCTTTAGCCGGCTGCCGCAGCACCGACACCACCAAAGAGGAGGCGGCAGGTCCGCCAGCTCTGCTGAGCTGGTGTAAAAACCCAAATCTTATTAATAGTAACACTAGGTAAAAGATGTTTTTAAACTCTTATCAATTTGATTGTAGAATTTTAAATTTTATCTTTTAAATTCACTTTTATTGTGGTATTTATGCATTTTCATATGAACCCAGTAGCTTATGTCTGTGGGAAATAAACCTATTTCAAATGAGACAATGACAGGCAACTGGTAGATAGGTCTATTGTATATTAATACTTTAATTGTAAACACTTTGTGGCTAATGTTCTATAGGCTTGTTTCTATAGATATAAAGTAGATATTATTCTACACAATATAAATATTTCTTCTTAAGAGAAATTGAAATAGATTTCACCAATATGCTTATTGTTGGTTAAGATTAAGGGCTTAAGAGATGTCTTTTTGAAGTGGCTTATTTCGGCTGATTCTAAAATTTATATGCAAGATGAGAGGAACTGGAATAGTTACAAAAATTTAAAAAAGAATAAGTTTAGTGGAATCATACTACTTGATTTTAAGAGTTACTATAAAACTACAGTAATCAGGAGAATGGGACTGGTAAAGAGAGACATAGATAACTAGAATAAAGTAGGTAAGGAAGACACACACCCAAGCAAATCTAGTCATTTGGTATTTGACAAAGGTGAAAAATACAATTAAATATTCAAAGTTTCTACAATAAAAAACATTGAAACAATTGGTTATCTATGTTTCAATAGGTAAACACAATGAACTTTGACTTACTTAAATTTCACACTTCATAAAATTCTCAACTCAAAATATGCCATGGACTTAAATGTACACTTTGTAAACTCATGAGAAATTTTCATGACTTAGATTAGGACTAAGAGTTTTTAGAAATGACATTAAAAGAATGTTCCATAATAAAAATAATATATAGGCTTCACCAAAATTTTAAGCTGTTGCTCTGCCAAAGACATTATCACAAAAGTTAAGAAACAAGCTAAAGAGTAAAAGAAATATTTGCCAATCATTTATCCGCAAAGGATTTGTATCAAGACTACATAAAGAACTCCCAAAACTCAATAACAAGCGAGCAAACAACTCTATTTAAAATATGACAAAAAAATGAAAACTTGAATAAGTACTTTAAGGAAGAGAATATAAGGATGGCAAATAATGATGTGGAATATGTCCAATATTATTAATATTAGGAAAATGTACCTGTAAACCACAATGACGTGCTACTACACAACTATTAGGGTAAATAAAATGCATTCACCAACAGGACCGAGTACAGACTGGGACACAGCTTGCCTGGGATTCATTTATTGTGGCTGGAAACATGAAATGTTATAGTCACCCTGGAAAACTGTTAGAGAATGTTTATAAAACTAAACATAGACTTAGTGTAATCAGTTACAAAAGTTAAAATTTTTTATAGTTTATTTCTATTTTTTTATTTATTGATTAATTGATTTTGCAGTTTTTGGCTGGGGCTGGGTTTCAACCCGCCACCTCCAGCATATGGGGCCGGTGCCTTAGTCCATTGAGCCACAGGTGCTGCCCATAGTTTATTTTTAATGTTTCAAGTTCCCAGGCCCATAAGATTTGCTGACCAGAACTTTGTGGCTTTCTGTTGCAGTGATAGATTCCCTTTTGAGATACTTTTTCACAGAAGTGGCAGAACCTCTTTGCAGACACAAGTTAACTACAAAAAATTACACAACCTATTTGTCCAGAGAAGGCAAAAAAGCAATACGTCAGACTGGGCCCAAGGACCTGCTTGAGCAGCCAGCTCCCCACATCCGACCTGCATACAAGGCTGGGGGAATGAATGCTATTAACCCCTAGCTCATTGTACTACTAAAGTACCCACCCTGGAAGGGACTTATCCACCATTTTTTATCATATGATACATGTCCTAACACGATTTCTCTCACGCCTGAGTGCCCTGCACGCCCAAAGCATACAATGATGTTCACTCACTGATGCCTTATTCATTTTAGGCCCAGGAAAATACCCTGACCAATTGGTTGGCAAAGTTGATTTGAGCAGTCCCTCCCCTCCCCTTCCCAGCTGACATGTCCTCCACAATAAATCTCCTTTCTTCAATGACAATCCAGTAGTCTTGGTAATTGACTTTCTGTGCCGTGAGCAATAGAGAGAACCCCCTCGTGGGTTTCTTAACATTAGTGGGTTTTGTTCATTAGTTTATTTTTATTTTCATACAAACGAAATTTTTATTTACACACTGTGTCTAGAAGCAGATGCATAAATTCTTTATACAATTAATTACACAGGACAACTGTCTGTTGAAGAAAACCAGATGCCAAAAGACTAAATCATTAGATAGAGGAAGTAAAAACTAATATGTACATTATAATTTTTAGTATTAGTTCAAAAGGATAATACCAGTGTTTGACCCAGCACTCACATTTCTGAGTTTTGTGCTCAAGAGCAATAAAAGTATTTGTTTCATACCAAGACACATGCATTTTTGTTTCTATTAGAGAAGTTTTATTTGTCATTTCTAGATGATGGAAATAACTCAGATGATAATCAAAGGGTCAATTCTATAAACAAACTCTGGCTTCATCTTGTCATGGAACAATATACATCAATTAAAAAAAACTATTGACACAGGCAACAACTAGCATAAATATAAAAAGATCAACTTGAGTAAGAAAAATAAGTTTGAAAAGGTTATATCCAACATGGTTCTATTTATTTGATACTCTCAAAAATAATATCTTCTATTGTTTTACTATTTTTAATTTAATTGAGCGCTACAAATTTTTTCCCTTTGCTCACTGCATGTTTACTTTCCTCTCCATTTTGTAGTTTTCAAGCCTGTGAGTAAGGATTTGTGTTTCTCTTTTCTAACATGAGAACTTAATGCAGCATATTTCACTTTTGTCACTGATTTATCTGAGTCCAACAAATTTTGATACATTCTATTTTCATCTTTATTTGGCTCAATGTATTTTCTTTATTTCCCTTGAGACATCCTCTGTGACTCACAGATAATTTGTAAGTATTCTATTTAGTTTCCAAGTATTAGAAGAATCTCTTATCTCTCTGCTAGTGACATCTAGCCTTAATTACACTCTATATGATTTCAGTACTTTGAAATTTAACGAATTATGCTTGTATGATTCACATTATTGTATATTTTGGTGTATTTTCATAGACTCTTGCAAGAATGTGTTTTCTGACATTTTGGATGTATTATTGCTTTATAAACGTGGATTAGATTCTGCTGGCTGATGATGTGTTAAGACCGACATCCTTGCTCACTCTCTGCCTATTTGTTGTGACAATTGTTGACAACTCTAACTGTGGAGTTTTCTATTGACTTTTGCTTCACATTTTCTTCAGCTCTTACTACTTTATCATTTTGTCATTATGTAATGTCTTTCACTGTTTTTGGTAATTTTCACTGCTATAAACCTTATATATTTGCTAAAATACTTTATCTTTATAAATGCTAAATTTTCTTTTGCTGTAGACTAATATTAATATAGTCATTGAAACATCATTTTGCTCAATGTTTTCCTGGTTTTTACTTTGAGATTCTTTTATTTTCAAGCTATGAACATTCTTCTGTTTGACTGAGTTTCTTATAGATAATACATATATGGTTTTTAAGTAGATTTTTCTGATCTACTCTGCCAATCTTTGTCTTTTCATTAGACCATTAATATAATTATTGATATGTTAAAGTTTAAATCTGCCATTTTATTTTTTGTTGTCTATTTCAATGTGTTAAATTTTCTATCTATGAAATCATTCCCAATCATTTGTTTATATTCCATAGCCTCTGAAAACATTCAACTCATCGTATCAGAGTATGAGTCTCATGTTTTAAATTTAACAAATTATGCTTGTATAATTCACATTATTGTATATTTTGGTGTATGTTCATAGACACTTGCAGGAATGTGTTTTCTGACATTTTGGATGTATTATTGCTTTATAAATGTGGATTAGATTCTGGGGGGAATCTATGGGGGGAAAAGCCCAGGATTAAATTGAGGATTAAGTGGACTTTCTTTTACATTATCTAGGAAGAGAGAGCACATAGATTAATACTGGGGTTTCTGTAGCATAACTAAGAAAAAAACAGGGGAAAAGGTTATAATGTTATTCACTATGAAGCAGCTAGGACTTCCAAGAAATTTTTCTTATAAGAATTAATATGATCCTTCAATTCTGAATGGAGTGACTTCACATCTTCTTTCTATAGGCCTAGTACTAGCTCTTTGGCTCTCTACCTAGACAGATTAATAAGTTTCCCCCAACACAGACCATTATTAGCAGGAAGACGAACTCTCTCTCAGAAGGCTCACAAATGTGTGGAAGAGAGGGAGGCACCTAATCAAAGGCACCCAGTAGGGTTATAATGGTCTTAGAATGGGAACATGAACTAGGTCAATCAGATGCTATTTCTTTGGAATCTGACTTAATTAATAAAACATACAAAATTTATGAAAGCTAAAACTAAAACTTCAATGGCCTCATGTTTATAATGGTTTTGTGTTATAGGAATATCTCATGGCCTCATGTTTATAAATGGTTTTGTGTTATAGGAATATCTGGGGAAATAGTAATAGATAAACAGTTATTGATGATAAAATTGGAGTAGAAAGCATCAACAATTGCTTAAAAATTAAGTTGTTAATTCTTATACCAGCATGTCTCCAGGAAATCATCCCAAATGGGGCCATCCTACATGTAACATATTAAGGGTACCTACAATAAACATGAATTTTCTGGACCTTTTTGAGTCCATTTAACCTTCATTCCTGTTCACCCCTTTTTTCCATACTATACTAATTAAGGTAGCAAATTAAGTAAAAATCTTTAATGTCATATAGACCCTAAGAGTTATTTAAAAACTAATATAACAAGAGTGCAAATCTATACTGTATCATCACACATACTTCATCTTTTTTCTTCTAATATTTAATCTTATTTAATTTTTTAATTCTTTTATTTTTAATAATTATGGGTACATAATAGTTGCATATATTTATAGGGTACAAGTGATGCTTTGATACAGGCATACATTGTATACTATTCAAATCATGGTAACTGGGATATCCATTACTTCAACCATTTAACATTTATTTGAGTAAGATACAATCAAATTCTACTCTTTTAGTTGTTTGAAAACATACTGTAAGTTATTGTTAACTATTTCACTTTGTGTACTATAAAACATTGTTCATTCTATTTAATTATCTAAATGGGTGGGATACACTCTTCATCTTTGATAAACAAGACTAATCTGTTCTCGAAAGACTTCTTTTCTAAGGTAAAAAAATACAATATCTTATACAAGAGTAAAATGCCTATATGTATTCCTTTAGGAAATACCAAGTACTTTTTTTACTGTACATCATTTCAATGAATCAATTAATTACCTTATCACTTATTTTAATAAATGTTTTGCATTAGCTCTGAATATAAATATGAGAAAGCTGATCATATCCAACCTTGCAATAAAGGCCATTTTCATTGAGCACCTCAAAATTATATTTAATTTCTTAGTCAACTCTGTGAAGAATCCTACTCTAATACAAGAATGTGAATCTTAAAATGTTAAATGCTTAATAGTAAAATCATATTTAACAAACTCCTTTAATTTTTGAAATATTATTTCAGTTTTCAAGGTGGCACTGTATGGTTAGCCCTGGAATGTAAGAAAGAAAAAGATAAATTTCCAGTTTATGTAATTCTAAAGATATATAGCAATTAAGCATTTTTAAGACAATAAGAATATGTCAGGTGCTGTTATTTATATTTTTATAGACATAGATATTAAAATGAGCTAGCTTTGCTTCATTTTTTTTCCAGAATAGAGTACATGGTATTAATCTGTTTACTTCAATTAGCTATCTGTAATATAAATATGTAGCAGCTACTGATTTTTTCAAAAAGAATTTTATACTTTATAACTACTAGTAGGAGACACCTGAAAAGAAACACCTTGGTAATAAGGGAAAAGAGAAAGGATTGGTCTCTTGTAAAAAGCAGGACAGCACATGAGCACATACATCACTGCTTGGCAGTCTCCACACCTGTGGTGTAAATAACCATGGGAGCACTTGGTCGGGGCTCCTACTAAGACTGACTGCTGCACTTTTTGGAGGTGCTCCGGCACCTCTGACCTACTGAGACAACTGACTCCTCCTTACCTGACTGAGCCAATGGGCTCCCCAGCACTTATGGGGAGTCGTACCACAAGTGAGATTGTACAGCCATATGCGTCCTGTCAGTTTCATGGGCTAGGGCCGGCAACCCAGCGTCCCAGCTCTGACAATTACCATTACATCTGTGTGTGTGTGTGTGTGTGTGTATATGTACATTAGAGTGGTGCAACTTGTGAACTAAAATCTCTAACATAGATAAGCACAACAGCTCCAGATTCAAATGCCGCATTTGATTTGTTATATATTTCTAAGTAGCTGTCAATACACTTAGAAAGCCTCTTAAATTGTATTACAATTTGAATAATAGTTTTACTCATATTTGGCATTCAAAAATACACTTTGAAAATGCAGTTTTTCTCTGAACACAATTATTTATTTTTTAAAATTTATTTATAAAGGATAGTACTTTTGGTTCCAAATATAAGTAGATATTACCTGTAATTAATAATTATATAGGAAGATCCTCTGCATAAGTTACTGAATTAGGTGTGTTAGGAACTGTTCTAAAATTCACAGAAGTAATTGGGAAGCTAGTTAATATCTCTTTTAATGACATAAAACCAAATGGCCAAGAACCAAACAAGCAGTGTATGCTTCCCTAGACAGCTGCCTATATGCATAAGTAATTTGGAATTGGTACTTTTCTCTCTCCAGCATTTGGCATGGTGAGTAAACAGCTGAAAATGGCACCTTTCTAAGTCTAGCATAGATTTATTTTGTGTAAAAGATTGTTTGAAAAGCTTAAAGTACAAGGCTTGAAGTTCTGAGTGAGCTGGAGTAAACAAATTCCCCCTTGCCACTGAATTAAAAGAATAAAACCTGGACTATAAGAATAGAGATCATGGAGGTAAAAGCATCAAGTGGCTGGGAAGATCAACAGATTTCAAAGCACTACAGAAAGGACTGAATTTACCAGTTTCTCCCCCTATCTCCTGCCCTGACTCAAGTCAGCTCAAAGGCCAGAAGTCGACAATCACTTTCTCAGGAAGAGCTCCAGGAGAAGGCTTCTTCTGGATTGAGGAAGGGTGAGGAGTGGTGCAGGCATCTCCCAAAGCTCAAAGGCAGAGGGGAAGTATCCTACATTTTTCATCACCAGTTTATTCTCTCAGGCCCCACTCCTCAAGCAATCCTGTGGTGATAGCAGACCAGCCATGATAGTGAGATGGCGTTAGCTAGATCCCAGCAGGGTGGATGACAGTTAGGGTTGGCTATTTTGGATTGGTTTGGGTCAGGCTGATCTGGGCTATTCCATAAACGAGGCTGAATCAGACCTTACAGGCAAGTTGTTTTGAGTATAGAGTTAATTAATACCCTGGGAAACTTCCAAGAAGCAACTGATCCTCTTGAAAGTTGTGTGTAAACCCCCAAACTGAGCTTTGCATAGAGTCTATAGTCACTAGGACAGCACCAGGCTTTCTGGGCAAGTAGTTAATAAACTTTCTTTTCCTGGCTAAAACTTTACTTGGTCTTTTCATATTATTTAGGCAACTGCCTCAAGCCACATGGTGCTCTAACAATAGGAAACTGTAAGAGCTAAACTCAGAGAGGGGGCACAGCCTCTCCATTAAGCGGATCTGTCCATCCAATAGAGTAAGGCCAATTTCATGGCTTTTTTCTCTCTTCCCCCTCTCCTCTTTCCTCACCACCTCTCTCTCCTGTCACTGCTTAGCACCAGACACAAAATAGCAAGCCCCTAAAGTTGCTTACAGACACCTGAGTTCATCTCCTTCCCATAGTTTACTCAACTAGAATCTTTTAGATACTGTATTGAAATGTACAGATCTACCTTCCTAGTTGCATACTTGTTTTCTGATTCTAATCGTTATTCCAACCACTTTGAGAACTGAGCTAATGGATAGACATTTAATCAAGTCCCAGACTAACCACCAGGTGGAAGACAGTATGAGCATTGTAAAGGCTTTGGATACTTAACCGATATTTCAACACAAAAGGTGGCTTTTTACTGGTGCCCAAATCTAAACAGGACAATTGCTAACTATAACAAAAATATAGACATTTTTTGTAGTATGAAACTTTTGTACATTGGATATTTTGGATGAATATTTTTGAATACTATAGGACCCAGCGTCAATGCTTTGAGGAAGCCCATGCGGCCCCATAAGAGGTCCATGGAATGACACCGAGGTCCTGGACACACAGAGATGGCAGGAAACACAAAATAAGTCTGGAAATAAGTCAGTCGTGTGAGAGAAGCCATTGCATGAGTGAACTCCCTATCCCCATTCAAATTTTCCAGCTGAAACACCAGATGGAACAGAGGTGAACACTTCCTGCTCCCTTGGTCTACATTCAATTTTACTGGGAAAAGAAATTATTGTTGCTGGTATGAGCCATTAATTTTAAGCTGATTTATTATACAGCAATAGATAAATGAAACATAGGCCCAGCAACTCTATGTTTATCTCTAACCCATTTCTCCTATTTCGTTTGTGTAGAACATACACAGCCGTGTATTGAATAAGACCATTTCTATCTTCTCCATCTTAACTGCCCTTGATGTACTTGGGGTGTATTTTGTCCTTCCACCTAAGATAAATGGTAGAAAACCAAACAGATATGAAAGTGAGACTTAGGTGGAAGGGGGCATACATGAAGCCTGATTTTACTGTAGATTTTGACAGAAGGGTAAATTACGTCTTTGTGGCTCAAATATGTTGAAATTTATATGATGGCCTAAGAAAAGACACTGAAGTTTGAGAGAAAACCAACAAACTTTGGAACTTTTTTTTCTTTTGCTTTAAATATCCTCTAAGAAAGTTCATAAAAGGACTAAACATATACAATGCAGTTGGGGATTCTGTGTTCTGGGGTACCCTAGTATTTGTCCACTAAAAGCAGGGTTAATATTAAGGACCAAATGAGAGGATTCTCAGCATAGAATGGAGCTGACTTGCAGCTTCGGCATTTCATCTAATTGTTAAAGATGGATCACAGCTTTGGTTCTAAACTATTTAGCAGCTATTGCCAAGAAATTTAGACCCTGTTACTGCAGCACATTTTGTAACACGTTAGCCATTATAGATACCTATTTCTTTTAATGGACTTAAACTTTATGAGAACAGAGGCTGTCATTCATTTTCTTTCATTTCCACAGAGCTTGGTTCAGAACTCAATATCTAGGAAATACATGCCTGATGAACCGAATACAATTTACACTTGGTATTCATTCATCCTACATAGCCCCCTTTTATTTACACGTTAGGAGAAAAGAATTCTTACTATTACCATAGAAAGATTAAAAATACTTTCTTTTCATTTTTGAAGGCTTATTTTCCTTTTTTGCATGAGTTCTTCACTTACACACACACACTCACCTGTTGATTCTGCATTCTTATAAAATTATTTTTAGTGCCTGGCTTGATAAAACATTTTTGTAACCTCTGTTCCAACATTTTTAAAATAATTTTATGAAGAAAATATAGCTGAATATAAATACTGTTTATTTAACATTTTTTCTTTAGTGAGAAGTTACAGTAATAAAATTTATATTTTTTGGTCCCTAATTGTCCCTTGACCCATGCCATCAAATACAAATCCCACATTTTAGGAATTCCCACATTACTTGTTCATCCTAAAGTTTTGCCCCTGTGATTCATAAGTTCTAGAGTCTAATGTGAAGGGCTCTGAAGACAAACCCATTCTACAGTGGTATTCAATAGGGTAATATTGTTCCCTCCCCCACACACTTTGAGACATTTTATTAATACAATTTCATAAGGGAATTCTAATTATCTGAGCCCAGGGCTTTTAATTTTACAAATAAAAATGTAGATTTTTGTACTTATTTTGTATCATTGATTTCTCAGGAAAAATTGCAGTTATGGTGCAAATCTAGAGATGATAAGTTTGACAGAATTTACCAAGCATTTTAACCACTTTTAAGAAATCTCACCAGTGGTGGAGTCACCATTACAAGAGTTCCCTGTGAATGTGCGTTTGTTTCTGTTACATTCCTGCTGACTCTCGCAAATATCTGCCTATAATTAGGTTTCCAACTAGTATCATTATTGAGCATTAACCTGCTTGAAAATGTACTACTTTATTATAAATTCTTACTTCTTTCTTCTTTATATTTAGGACATTTAATTGACTTTCAGAAAATTATATGTGACAGGTAAAAAGAATTTAATAAGACAGCTGTTATACAAAGAGCCTTAAAATGTAATAAATTCCTATGAGAATGAAAACTGTTTTTAAATAAACCCAAAAGCATATGGAGTTCCTTTTTCATGGCCTATTAGGCTTTAACACCAATCTTCTCAGTCCCTGAGAGATGTATATTGCCCGGTCACGTCTAATTTACATAGGACATACTCAAAATAGCTGTTTTAATGAGTGTCTAAGGCTTTCGTTGACCACACTTCCCTTGTGTCTTTGACTCCACTTCCACTTGACTGTCTATTTTCTCACTCTCTAATCTCTTCTTCAAGGGCTTGTATCGGATCCCCAATGAGCCAATTAGCCTCATCTTCTCCATCTCTCCCTTTATTCTTGTTTTCCCCCTACTTTCATGCTTCTCTTCTGCTTTTTGCCTTTCTCTTCTAAGGATTGTGTGTGTGTGTGTGTTTACTTAGAAGCAATAAAATCTATTTCCTTTCCTCAAAATTCATTTCTTCCTGCTATGTCCTGGATTATTAAAAAGATGTGTTGACTTCCAGTTTATCTCTATCTGCTTTCATTCTTTCTGGTTGTTTTGTTTACTACACCCACAATATGAAATAAATTATATTTTTCTTATTTCTTGCCCAAACCCCTTCATTCATGTTTTTATTTTGTCTTTTGAAAGGTCAAGTAGATTCTCTGCCATTGTTTAAAGAACAGTCATCAAATCCTACAATGCCTTTAAATTTAGCTGACTGCAGCTGCCTTTTTGGGGGGTAGGATTGGACTTTTTAAAATTTATACACTGCTTTTTTTCCAGATTCTTTCTAAACAAAATTGAAGTTATAAAAATGCATTTCACTCAGTTCTCATCTTGGGCAGCATCTGATATACGATTTTACACATGTATATCATGTCATGTTTTCAGCTCATAAAATGAAAAATAAATATAGCGACTGTTCACCCCTTCATCCTTTCTTCATTTACATAAGTCTTTCTCATACACATGTCAAAACCTCAGTTAGTTTATGTGCCTTCCTTGGACTCTGAGTCTCTCTTGGCAAGTGCATGAGGATTAAACATTCTAGGCTGATGCTGCATTAAAATTCATTTTTCATGCGGGTGTTGCCAATTAAAGCTCTATTGTACCTATCCCCACATAGACTTATCTTTATCTCTTTTATTATATAGGAGAAAGGCTGGGCTAGACATTGGCATGGAGTACCATAGACACACTATATTTCAAAAAAATCAGCATTAGAAATAGCCCGGGTGCTATATAAATGAAAAGTCTCAGTTTTCTAATTTGTAAACATTGTACCTCGCAATTTATCTTTGTTTACAAAGTTTATCAAACTCAGAGGAGAAACCTTTCCCCCACCCCCACAAAAACAATTACAGTTAATAAGATTCCTCTTCATAGGTAGCAGAAATTCACTACCATTTTAGCCAAACCTAGTGCTCAAGTCCCAGTGTAATTGACCTGTCAGGTTCTGGCCCTTAGTCAGCTCAGCATTCCACATGGCTGTACCCATATCCTTGTATTCTCCCCTCACACCAACTGGTCTTCTCTTTCACTCCATTTCTTTCCTTTTTGCTCTAAGCCAGCAGTTCTCAGTGTGTGGGTGACAGCCCCTTTTTAGCAATGAAAAAATGCATCCTGCACTTCAGATATTTACATTACAATTCATAACAGTAGCAAAATTACAGTTATGAAGTAGCAAGGAAAATAACTTTATGGTTGGGGGTCTCCACAACATGAGGAACTGTATTAAAGGTTGTATCATTAGGAGGCATTGGGAAGGTAGAGAACCAGTGCTCTAAGCACTGACCAAGCTGACTTCTATGCACAAGCATGGCCTCTGCACTAAAGGAAAGTCGATGTAGCCAGTAAGGTAAAGAAGTCAGGTAATTTATTCCTGTTTTGCAGATAAGTAATCTGTGGCCTGGAAATACTGATTTTCATAGCAATAGACATGACTTCCTAGGGGTCAACTAATTTCTTAGGACTCTAGTTTCCTTACAATACTCTCCCTCAAAAATAGCCTATGATGAGAAATCATCTGAATTTCTTTATAACGGATTGTCTTTCTTTTTCTACTTCCAGATAGGCAATGTAGAGTTCATAGGCCTGCCCTTGAATCCAAATACTCTGTCACTGATCAGTTGTATTGTGATTATCTAGTGGTCTTTGTAGTGGGGAGGGTGTTAATGAATAGCTGTGGTAAACTAGACATGCAATGAAAGTTCACAAAAGCACATGAATTCAATCACCATATCCTCATAGTTAACTCTTTCTCTATCACAGAAGGTGAGGATGTGTGTCTGGAAGCAGGATGGCCGATTTAAATCTGCAAAGAGATGGCAGGATGAAGCATTGCTCGAGAATAATACAGAAGAGAAACACAAGGGCAATATTCTTCTTCAGATTAGCATAGAAAACTGAGCTTATTTATTTACAGAAAAAAAAGTTATCAAATACATATTGATTGCCTTATGGTTATATTCCTAGTGGTTTTCATTCCAACCTTCCAGGTTACCTTGTAAAGACAGGCCAAGAAATCACACTGGATAATAGCTAACGGCATGTGTATGGGGAATAAGCCAGTGGGCAGTCCTGGCGTGTCATCCTAAGGGCCATTTTTGTGAAAATGGGTATATTTTTAGAATAACATGGAAGAACAGGACTGTAAGCTTAACTCTGCTTACTTGCAATTATCCTCACTGTCTTGAAAACTAAGCTTATCCATTTTCACACACCCACCTCCCCTCCCCGCAATGTCACTGCAATAAATTTCCTGGTCCTTTGTATTCTTCTGTATCTTGAGTGAGTATTTCAGGGACTTGCTTGAGATTTGCCTTCTCCAGCAAGCACTCATGACACTCTTTTCACAAGGCTCTCTGTACACTCTGAGCCTTTTAAGCTGTGGGTAGGGAAGCCACTGCTAGTCTGTATGATGACTGGTAAGCAGTCAGGTTCAGAGCACCCACAGATGATACACAAATTTTTCTCAACTCTTTTCAGGTTGTCACTCCTTTCCTTTATTTGAAATTGTGTTCTCTTTAGTCCTTCACTTCCAAGTCCCCTAGGAAGTCATGTCTATTGCTAGTATTTATTGGAAAAAATAAATATGATTACATTTACCATTTTCAATTGGGAAACTATTTCTGAATTCTTAGAAATTAGCTATTTTCCATCCCACTACACTAAAGGTATTTGTAAGGTCAAGAATAGGTTGTGTAATCTGAGGATGAAGTAAATATGAATCTCAGTATCAGAGAATAGAGTTTTCTTATTGGCTCTGTCAGTTTGTACCAAATATGTGATTTTCATCAAGCCATTGATTCTAGATGAATCATCTCTTTTATTTATCCAAGCCGGTATGTATTAATAACTCCCTGCTGTGAGAATTAAAATACATATATGTGTTTCATGATATAATTAACAAAAATTGATATACCCTCTTGCCTTAAACATTTAAATCATTTCAACAAAATAAATGTGAAACAATTGTTTCAGCACAAGGCAGTGATCCACAAAATAAGATGATTCTTATGATTGCCTGGAGACAGTTTCCAGGCAAGTTTGGGAAAGCACCCAGTGCAGCACATCAAAGGGGAACCCAGACAGAGCCAGGAGATGCCCTCATTTGAGAACACAGGAAAGCAATTTGGCTAGAACTTGCAGCATATACATAAAGAGGAGACAACTGGATGGAGAGAAAAGAGCCACATGGGGAATATAGTGCTGCGCGGAGAGAGAAATCTTGAAATGTGCAAAGGATTGCCCTTGATTCATCAACTGAGTAGTGGACATACATTCTGTGCATATAAAGAAAATACTTCAGGCTGGGATAAAACCAGCAAAAAGGACAAAGTGACACAGCCCTTAGACCTTACAAAGGGCTGAGCATAGCTGGGGTTCTGCCAGCTAGAGAGGAAAACATATAGACCATTGAAAGTTTTTAATCTGGGTAGTGGAACAAAATTAGCCCTAGTCTTAAAACTGTGAGTCCCACCTACCAAAGATTAAAAGCAAGCCTTAAAAAGTTTAAACTGTTTCCAATTAAGTTAATTGCATCCCAGTCCAAAGCTCACCATTAATGGACTACAAAATTGCACAGTATTCTAAAAAGCAAAACCCTAATGTCTGGCATCCAATCAAAATTACCAGATATTAAAAGAATCAGGAAACATAACGCATAGTGAAGAGAGAAACGAATCAATAGATTCAAATCAATATATTACACAGATAATAGACTTAATAGACTGGAATATAAAACAGTTTTTAAAACTTATCTGCTGTATATTCAAGGAGGTAGTACAAAGCATGCGAATGTTACAGAGAGACTTGGAAGATAGATAAAAAGATCCAAGTTGAACTTCTAGTGATGAAATGGCATATGTGAAATCACTTAGCTTAGTTGCCTATCATTCTCATTCATCTCAACTTCTTGGCAGCTTAAAGCATACCGACCTTTCTTTAAAATTGCTTTTCTCCTTCAACTTCCACACGACCTCCCTGACCACTCTTGCAAGAACCTGGGACGCAGGAAGTGATAGCAAGCTTAATTGGTCCCTGGTTGGAAACACAAGTCAAGATTAGCTTAATATTTTATTTTTAGTACTTAGGATGGTGTCTGGCACAGTATAAGCATGCACAAGAAGAAATTGAGAAAGAAAAAAAGATAGAGACAGGGTTGAAATAAAAGAATAAAGAAACAATAAAGGATAAGAGGGATGGCAATTTGAAGACAGGATGAGAAGACTAACAACTGGCTTTACTGACTTGGATGTATAAGTGACAACCTCTTTCAATAGTTCAGAAAGCTCAAGGGAATTAACTCATTTTGTAGAGACTAATGTAAATGTATAGGTTCATTTGCCAGACGGGATCAAACAAACATGTTTAATTATATCATCTTCCTTAAGTGAAGGCAAATTGAAAGTATTCATTATGCAGTAGTTTAAATTCATTGATTTAAATACCAAAGTGATATATAATTTAAGTGTGGAGTACTCTAAAACACTACAAAGCATATGCTGAAGAAGCAGCAAACAAGAATTTATAGAGAAAAGCAAAATCTTCAGTGATGGATGAGGTACTTCAATCAACTGAATCGCTTAGAAGCTAAAATTCAGTCCACAAGAGAAACACACCTTATTAAGTTGCCTATAAATACCATGACTCATGAGAGTCCACAGTTAGAGACTGTGGAGGCTGCTCTGCTGAATGGAAGGCATATCCATGTATTTGAAATTACTTAACAGCAATCCTGCCAGAATACAGAAGCAAGAACTCAAAGTGATGTCTTCAGGCTTGAAAAATCCTTTGGCCAGAATCAAAACAACATTTGGTCCAATTCTCTCTCTTTTGTGGAAGCAGCAGCAAATTACCACAAGTCACACTGAATGTGTTTGCCCATAAAGTCGGGAGGCATCATAAGCTTAGAAAGGGGAACAGTGCTTCTTCAGAGGGGCTTCTGTGGGAAATATGAAAGGAACAAACCAATAACACAATTCTCCACTCGGGGGCTTTGTTCTGATTCCCAGGGCCTCACTGGCGCCTCAGGACCGACCACCCCATAGCAATTCTTTTTCTCAGTCAGCTCCATGAAAGACTGTGGAACTTTCTGCTAAAGTAAATAAACCTGGGCTCACATATCACCTTCACCATATTTTTCCTATTTCTTGGCATAGATTATTATGACATGTCAATCTTCTCTTGAATGAATAAAATAGAAGGGTTACAAAATTTGCAGATTCTTGAAATTTTACAATTGCAATTATCAGAGCAGAGCTCTGTCTTTGAAACCTGAGCTGCCTTTAATTCCTTAGAATCAGTGGATATCTTTACTCCTTATAAAATGGTTCTGGTGCATTTTTCATCGTTCTGACTTAATCCACACATAGTCTGATTTCTACTTCTGTGTTTTTTTATCAGTCTGACTGATAATAAAGACTGTGTTCTTTAGCAGTCTGATAGTTGGGAAAATTGTAAAGCATATAAAGTTCTGGTGTAGTGCTTACACTATAATTTGAGGGTTTATTTATTCAACATTGTGGCAATCTGTCCCCAGAACTTCCAGTAACTCTGTATCTATATTTTTTAACGAAGTATGTAGTTTATCAATATTTTATTATCTCATTCCATCTGTTTTGGCTTTCCTTCCTTCCTTCTTTTTGTACCCTCCTTCCTTCCTCTCTTTTATGATGAAATATTTTAAACTAAATCTGGACATAAATTACTTCAAGATAGCTTTAAATTTAAGATATTCCCTAAACAAAAATCAATTAAAAATCATGACATTTATTTTTAACATATATCTAAAATAATTAATCTTAATTCCTTAGGATCTAATAAGCAGTTTATGATAAAATTACTGATTGTCTCAAAAAAAATGGTCTAATTTTTCTGTTAATTTGTTCATATGTGAATCAGAACAAGATGGTCATATGCATTTGGTTGCCATGTTTCCTAATTTTTTAAAGAAGTGCCATATCACAACTTTTTTATTTTTTTATTGATAAAACTGGAATATTAGGCCTATAGAATTTTTCACTTTCTGATGATTACATCATATATATATATATGCAATATATATATTTAATCCTATAGTTTCATACTTTCACTAACCAAAATATATATTTTGATATATATTTGATATATTTAATCTTACATCATATGTATATATTTTGATATATTTAATCCTACATTATACATATATATATTTTGATATATTTAATCCTACATTATACATATATATATTTTGATATATATTTGATATATTTAATCCTATATCATATATGTATGCAATATATATATTTTTAATCCTATAGTTTCATCCTTTCCCTAACCAAATACCAAATAGTTAGATCTAGAGACTTGGTGCTACTCAGACTAAATCATCTTGGCACAAATACAGTACGGGTGCAGGATGATATTTTCTATTGCATCATACCAGGAGGCACGTGGAATCTGGCTATTAAACTTTTAATGATTTTGACTTTGGTCCGTGGACTAGATATTGTCACTTTAATACTTTCCTTCTAAGCTTCTCATTGATTGTTGACTTAATGGTTTTACATCCACTGGCAATCACTGATTTGGTACATTATTTTATGAGGTGTTTAAAAGTGATATTATTTTCATTCCACATTCCTTCTGCATTTATTGTTGGGAGACAATGATTTATGGGCTTCCTGCCTTCTTCCACTTCTTGGGAGCAGTGGTGTTGATAGTCTTTGCTCTAGCGTATTTGTTCAAATATATGTGTGTAACAAATGGGTTCAAAAGCAACTTTCTCTGGAGCACAGGGAAGTTTGGTTTGCTATCCAGTGTAATAAAGGTAATGACTTCCTCTGAAACAAAAGTGAAATAAATTTGTCTGAAGTGTACTATAAAATATCATCGATTCTAGAAGTCAATATTCCCCTCCTTTAACACAATTCATTGAGTTCATCGGACCCTCATCATATTACCTCGTGGGAACTGGAGTTTGGGGAGCCAGTGCAAGAAGATAGCCACTGCTATTGATTTGGGAAATAAATTGTCCTTTTGTTCCCATCTGGGAGTCTCAGGTCTGCCTCTAACATCCACAAGTTCTAGCAGGCTAACTTCTGGGATTGCAAGGAGACTGAAATCTCAGATCTTTATAATTCTCACATGTACTCGATGAATTTGATTGGATTATTAGCTGGAAGTCTCCTACAAAGAAGAATTTTATTTTCTCATGTATTTTGTTCCCATGGAGGGAAGTCACATAGAAAAGGCAGGATTACTGTCTATTTTTCCCCTTCTGTAAAGCTTTCAGAATGAGGTTTTCTGTAGCAAAATGCAAAAATTATCACTGAGTTTCCTTTTTTGTTTTAATTTTTTTGAGTATCACATGGACTCATACAATTTTATACATCTAAGTTGCAGTAATGGAGCACAATGATTTTTATACTCAAATTTTCCCATTTTTGGCTAGTGGGGGCCTTCAACAAAATCTCTTCAGGTTTTGATAAATTCCTGGCTTTCTGGTGTGAATTTCATCACATTTACCCCTTTCCAGTCACAGACCTGAATAAGCTATTTCCCCATGGAGCATGATTTGCTTTTGTGGAAAATCATATGTAGAAATTACAATCTAGATGCTGAAGATCTCACTGATAATAAGATTTCATTGTTTGTAAGTAATTGAATAGACATAGTTTTAGGGAAAAATTATGACTTTGTGATGGTATTTTCAGATCAAGATTAATATTTCAGGGGGAAATCTTATTTAACTTGCATAGTTTTATTTACATTTGTAACTATAAAAATTTATGCTAAAAATGTTGGTTCCTAAGGACATTAATTATTGACTTGTTATACTGTAGCTACTGTAGACAAATAGATAAATGCATTTCAAAATAGCAATGTCATTATTACTTGGAAAAATAAAGCCAATAAAGTTTAAATATTATGTTTCTGGGCAGGAGCCAAGATGGTGGTCTGTAGCCAGCTTTCTGCAGACACTCCCGTCCAGAAGGAGAGTTAAAGGACAGAAATTTAGCAAGAAAGCCAACGGTTCGGAGCTGAGCCAAGAGACAAGGTCGAGGAACGCACATCAACCCTACCGGAGCGACCTGCGACCCAAAAGATACACATAAAAGGTACAGAGCACATCACCAAATGGACGGGAGTCCCCTCCCCCAAGAGAACAGCTCGCAGTATACTTCATACCTCCATACAAACAAGCAAGCAGAGTTCAGATGTCCTCCCACTCTACCCCACAGGCAAGATGCTCTAAAAACTGGACCTCCTTCCCCTACTAGGGTGCTGCGGCACTCTCCTGCCTGGCATAAAGCTGTATATATTCTCTACCTTTAAGTTGGAACTCCCAGCACTCCCCTCCACTCTCACCCTGAGGTCTAGAGGAATGTCCCCCATGGAGTCCAGACTCTTGGACACTTTCTCGAGGGATATGAACAGGGCGTGGGCTGCCGCTGGTCTGTGCTGTTCTCTCTGCTTGGGAGCAGTGAGAAGAGAGTAAGCTGAAAGGTAGCTGGCCAAAGTGGGCAGGTGGTCCCCTGAGGCACCAAGCCCAGCGCTGAGAAAGCTTTGCTAAATTTTGGCCACACCTGGCCCTCAGGGGATGACAGCTGAGACAAAGGGCTGAAGCTCACAGACTGAGTCAGAACTATTAGCAACTCAGCATCT
>CAUYON010213626.1:0-15635 GCA_963573935.1 Arctocebus calabarensis
AGCTCACAGCAACCTCCAATTCCTGGGCTCAAGCGAGTCTCTTGCCTCCGCCTCCCAAGTAGCTGGGACTACAGGCGCCTGCCACAACGCCCGGCCATTTATTGGTTGCAGCCGTCATTGTTGTTTGGCGGGCCCGGGCTAGATTAGAACCTGCCAGCTCAGGTGTACGTGGCTGGCGCCTTAGCCCATTGAGCCACAGGCGCTGAGCTCCAAATTAAAATTTTTAAAGGGATAAACATTATCTTATGTCTCCTAAAATTTCTTTAAACATTTTTATCGTTATATGTTTTATACTTAAGTTTTGAGTAAACAACATTATTCAGTCTTAGATACAATTGTGCTTTCTCCACATGGAGTCACCTTTCTGTCATAGATCAACCCATGTGCATTTATGTCAGAACCCACTTTTAGGTTCTTTATACTATTTTGAGGAGAGCAGTTTTATGGTGTGTTCTAAAACCTGGAAAATGTAAGTTCTATTTTAAAATAATTTTCTGGGAGACTTACCTTATATATGAACCTTAAATGCATTTTATCAAGCAAAAAACCCAGCACAAGAAAAGATTTTCCACATTGGGCAGTGCCTGTGGCTCAGAAGATTAGGGCGCTGGCCCCAGATGCTAGAGGTGGTGGGTTCAAACCCAGCCCTGGCCAAAAACTGCAAAAAAAAAAAAAAAGAAAGAAAAAATTGTCCACATCACTAGCCAAAAGGGAAATGCAAATTAAATCCACAATGAGCAGTCACTCTGTGATTATCAGAATGGCTAAAATTAAAAATAGTAAAAATTCAAGATGTTGGCAAGGATACAGGGAAGGGAGAACTCTCATACGTTGCTTGTTGGAATACAAAATGGTGCAGCCATGCTGGAAATAATCTGGAGTTTCATATAAAGCAAGGCATATGCCTCCACAATGACATGGGCATTGTCCAGCGAGAAGAAAAGGCACCGTGGAAATTCCACACACAGTGTCCAGGTGGGCTCACAATAGCGGGAGAGCGGCGAACACTCCAGGGAGTATTATCCCCTCCTCTGACAGGGACCGGGATAAAAAGGAGCAAACTGTTAGCATGAGGACAACCTAGATGGGTCTCAGGATTATGTTCATGGAGAACGCCACCTCAGGAGCACATCAGAGTCATCACAGAACATTCTAGATAGATAGACAGACACGCAAGGCCAGGGTGCAAAGATGAAGGGCAGCGGGTGTCTGTGGAGGAAGCAGGTCCACCTCTGGCTGTGGTGTTGGTTACAGAGCTGCACAGCACAGGACACACACACACACGAGCATGAGAAGCTGATGGGCCTGTAGTCTGCCCAACAGCATGGTGGCAATGTCATGACGTGGCTCTAGAAAATCACTTATTCCATGGCAGCCCCCCAGGGAGCTGCACCAAAGGGTCACTAGTTTTATAACTTCCTGTGAGTTTGTAATTATTTCGAAACAAGAACTAAGACAATTTCGGGGACAGTTTTAAGAAATTAACAGACCAAGTAATTCAGAGCAATCCTCCAGGAAGACAACATTTCTTAAAAACCAGACACAATCAAAAACAAATGTGCTTGAAGTTAACAGGATTTGTGAGAGGCCTGGAGGCTGCGGAGTCAGGGTTTGGGCTCCCACGAGCAACTCCTGCTGATTCCACAGAAGGTGCAGAAACCCAGGATCCCTGGAATGTCTAAGACTCTGGCTAGTGGGACAGAACATGGGTGCGCAAGGCTGTCATGGGGAAAAAGGCAAAGCCTCTCTCTGTGGGCTCAGAACCCACACCGAGAAATGAGCATCAGTGCATGTTGACTGGCTAAAGCCTCTTGGGTTCCAACACTGGGTGGAAGTGACCCTAAAACGTGAGCATCCCAGGCTCCAGGACATTTCTGTACTTTTTCATATATAATATATATTTTAGCAACAGAACCACAGAAGCTCCAGGTTAATACTGTTTAAAATACAGATTTTAAATTGTATTTAATATGTTCAAGGAAGTAAAAGAAACAGTTGAAAACTAGGACAAGGATAATAAGGAAACCATATAAATTAATTAAAGTTCTGAAAGATTAAAAAACACTTAAGAATTCAAGGATGGGTTTAATAGCAGATGAAACACAGGTGATAAGAGAATTAGAAATGTCCAAACCGAATCAGAGGTAGAGAGAGAGAAGAAAAGAAAGTAGGAGACGAAAAATGGAGCGAGGTTCTCTCCTACGGACGACCAGGTCCCAAGAGCACAGCAGAACAGAAGGGCGACATATGAAGAGAAACTGGCTAAGAATACTTCCACAGTGACCAAATTCATAAAAGCTACAGATCATGAAACCAGTATAAGCCCAAGAACCCCAAGTAAGATACAAAAAAAACTCTTTCTAGCTATATTGTGGTAAATCAGCTAGAAACCACAGTAAAGATAAAATCTCATTAAGCAGCCAGGAAAAATTAACAAATTGTCTTCAAGACAGTAACTTCTCAGCAAAAAAGGGAATAAATCAAATAGGCTATGGAATACTATCTTGAATCTGCTAAAAAGAACTGAACTCACATATGCCAAATTAAAGTCCTATTCCATCAAAAATAACCTTCAAGTGAGAAAAGACATCTTCAGACAAATTTGTCAGATGGCTGCCAGCAGATACACACTAACGAAAACAACGAGGAGTGTTTGTTCTTTGGGCAAAGGGAAAATGACCCCCCGGAAGGTCAGAATCGCAGAAGAGAAAACAAAGGACATATGTGAGTAAATTGAAACTAATTTTGACTAGGTAAGACACAGTAATGTCTTGTGTGATTTAAAAATATATATAAATCAAATGGCATGACACAAAGGTCACCTCAGAAGGGAAGAAACTGGTGGGGCAGGGGGCTCCCACGAAGCAGCCAGTTAGCGCCAGGTTGCCCACTGCGTGACAGTCCTCTACACCTGTGGCGTACAATACTCTGGCTTCCCACTTCATGTCTAGCATGAGGAGAGAACCGTCCCAGACTCCAGACAGCAGCAGTGAGGAGTGGCCCTTCTGGTAGAAGAGGGTGGGTGTGCCCTGTCTTGGCAAGGTGCTTTTAACAATCTCTGGCAAATTCTCGTTTTCCCATCTCACGGCTACTCTGGCACCAGCAATGCTTTGGCAGGGATGAGGGTGGGCATGGGGTAGCAACCAAGAAGAAACATCGACTTGCCCCTTCACATTAAGCCCTGGATGGTCTCATCCAGGCAGGGCAGGTGTCCTGAGGGGACAGACTTTCTGGAAAGTTGCCTCACAACCATGGGGAGGCTTGACAGCATATGTACTCCTCCGGCCAGCTCATGACGGTCCTCTGTGTGATGAACACACAGACCAGGCCGCCATGTCACCCACGAGAAGCTGCCTAACTGCGTGGGAGCTCCAGGTCTGAGAAAAGGAGCAGGCCGCCTTGCGGCACATACGGCCTGAGCCCAGCTCCAAGAATCACGTCTCAGTGAGGCCCTGGGCCTGGGAGCGTCAAACACCAAAGGTGGCACAAAAGAGTCCCTGGAGAGAGAGGGCAGAATGTGAAGGTTGTGTGAAGGTCACGAGGCTGCCCCCAGGTGCTGCCTTGAGCACTACCATGCGTAGGAAGCTACAGTGAGGAGGACCCCCTAGGACTCCCAAAACCCAGCCCCACACCAGACAAGCTGCTGGTTCCAGAAACCGGCTACGGATCACAAACTGTCAATGCTGCTTGGGGTAGAGCCCGATCCCACTGAGAGAGAGGAGGCATCTGGGGCCCCAGGAGCCACACTAGACAGAGGGTGTCTGCAATTTGTGCTCCAGGGGCATCCAAGGAATAGTGATCAGGTCCCACATCCAAACCTACTACCAATCTAGGGCTAAAGGATCACGCAGAGCCAGCAGCTCTGCTAGAAACTGGTTCAGGCTTCTGCAATTCATTTTCCAGTGACACCTGTCAAACCCCTGAGGACAGTGAGTTGACAGCAACAGAAAGGCAAGCTGGTGGCTCTCAGCAGAGAAGTCCCTCTGGACCTGCCTAGAGGCGCACAGCTGCCAGCCTCAGGGAAAGTCCCCACCAGGTCTGAGGTGGGAGGTGTGGACAGGAAACACAAGGGGCTCTTGTGTCCCTGCCTCCCTGGCCAGGGCTCCCAGACCTGGGTCCAGGAAACGTTTAGTCTAGGTGATAGTTTCTCTAAAGCTCCTGCCCAGCCACCCTTCAAATTCAGCCCCATAGAAGTGAAGCAAGGGATGAGGGTGGGCTCAATATGCAGCTGCGACTCACCCTTCACATCAAGCCCAAATGCCGGCATGGTCATACCAGGGCAGGTCCTCAGGGGACAGACTTTCTGGGAAGTCGCCCCACAAACGTGGGACAGCACGGCAAGGCCAACCACAGGGCCCTAGGAGCCCTAGGCCAAGGTATGCACCACGAATGTCTGGGGACCTAAAGTCAAGCATTTTATTTCCACGCTGTGGAAATGTGTCCTCCTCAAATTCTTAAAGAGAATCACCCAGAGGGGCTGCTGAGGTCAGTGACACGCATGGCACCTTGCTGGTTAGGCCCTCCCCTGCACTTCACACAGGTGTCCCCTGGCACCTCTGGGCATGGTGCCCTCTCACCCCCATCTGCCTTCCAGGGGGCTCCTATCAGCACAGGACACATACACTTGCCCATATGGTGCTACCTTTTGAGTCCCAACTGCCAGCTCCATGGCCCCCGCCTGTGTGATCTGATGCACACGCTGAGCAACGTGGTGACCCCAACCCCAGGAGCCCCTGGGAGCCAGGCAGCATCTGGTCGCACGTCCTCACCATCCGCACCCTCCACAGCTGACTGCCTGTGCCCTATCCACTCACACCCTGACCCTAAACATTCCCTGCCATCGCGCAGGCCTCACAGGGACCTCGTCCTCGGAATGCAGAACCTAAATCCCTGAGTTTGAAGCCTCCCAGCCCCACACAGGCTGAGCTCCGAGCTCCTGTGAGCCGTGTTGCAGAGGATGGGAGGGCAGCTCCCAGCTGGTCTATAGACCAACACAGAGAGCAGCATGGACAGCGCTGACCATTCCCCTCACTGGCCGAGATTGGCACAGCAGGGGTGCGCCCAGCATGCCTAAACCTGCTTAACACCCCCAGCCAAAGGGGGGCTCTCCACACATGCATTGCACGGCCAGGACTGGTCTTGGCACAGAGATGCACATGCGCACAGGCACCCTAACCACCCACATCTGGACGTCTGTTAGGTGGGACCATCTGAGTTCAGGACAAAGTACCAAGCTGTGTTGAAGAGGATGGGTGGGCACGCTCGGCATCCTCAGCAGACCACCCAGCCTCGGCCTTCACAGCACGAGAGGAACAGAGGGACGGCCTGGAGGGCTGCAGCCTTGGCCTTCGGACCTACCTGCTTGTCGCATAAGCTCTCCTCCAAGACCCCTGAAAGAGTGACAGAAATACTTAGAATTAAAATCTCTTAACGAAACACCCTTAACCCAGCACCAGAGGTAACTTCAGGCTCCAAAACCTATCAAACTGAAGGTACAAACTACCTCAAAAGAAGTGAAAAAGTGCGCTATAACCATCTTCCAGGGTCCTCTGTCCTAACTGGGGTTGTCCTGGTGGGCGTTGTGACTCAAAGGCACCACGCTGTCCCCATCAGGTGGTCCCACTTTTTTCTTTTTTATTTTTTTTAGAGCCAGAGTCTCACTTTATTGCCCTTGGTGGAGTGCCATGGTGTCACAGCTCACAGCAACCTCTAGCTCCTGGGCTTAGGCGATTCTCTTGTCTCAGCCTCCCGAGTAGCTGGGACTACGGGTGCCTGCCAAAATGCCCCGCTATTTTTTGTTTGCAGTTTGGCCGGGGCCATGTTTGAACCTGCCACCCTTGGCATATGGGGCTAGCGCCCTGCCTACCAAGCCACAGGCATCGCCCGTGGCTCACTCTTCTAAAAGCGACTCGAGGCACTAAGAGGATGGCACCCTGAGCTTAGGGGACCCGCTGTGGCTCCCTCTACCCATTCTGGAGACCCACTCCACATCTGAGGCTGATGACAGGAAACTGGTGGCCACAGGAGTGAGAAACACTGATAAGTTCATTGACAAGACTTCAGCTTCTGGGCCAGAGTAAGAAGATCTGGATTTGTCCTCCTGCCTCAACCAGAAACTGGGTAAGACAGGAAACGTCCACTCAGAGCCTGGGAGACGGAGGACCGGATTCAGCCCTAGGAGCTGCAGGAGCCACATCGAGGAGGGAAATGGCAGCCAGGCCAGGCCAAGTTGGCTGGAAACTGCAGCAGAGGAGTGGGGACACGGGTCCTAATTGGCAGCATAAAGGCAGGAGGGCAGGCTTCCTCCTCCAAAGCAGAGATGGGCACAGGCATCACCGACCCACACCAGTTACGTTAAAAAGCCACCAGAAAAAAAGAAAAAGCCACAGGATGAAAGGGAAACACTGACAAATCCCAGGCCAGACAAAGGGCTCTGATGGCTCAGAAGCAGACAGTTTGAGACAGAGTTTCACTTTGTTACCCTCTATACAGTGCCGTAGCATCATAGCTCACAGCAATCTCAAACTCTTGGGCTCAAGCAATTCTCTTGCCTCAGCCTCCCAAGTAGCTGGGACTATAGGCACCTACCACAACGCCTGGCTATTCTTTTTTTAGAGACGGGGTCTCGCTATTGCTTAGGCTGGTCTCCAACTCCTGAGCTCAAGCAATCTGCCTGCCTCAGCCTCCCAGAGTGCTGTGATTATAGGCGCAAGCCACAGCGCCTGGCTGAGATGGAAAAATATTTTAATGAGCTAAGCTGTGAAATCACTTCACCAGAAATGCCCAGTCAGCACACAAAGATGTCCAGCAGCATCAGGCACTTGGAGCAGTGACAGTGGCATCAAGACACCCACAGGGACACTCAGGTTTGGGGCTCCAGGTGCTGGCCAGGTAGGAGCAGCTGTCAGTTGTGGAGACGCACTACCAGGCCCGCAGCAACTCTCCTGGCCACTGGGACCCACGTGCTGATATCCACAAATGGCCACAGGCACACCTCAGCACACAACACAGTACAGATCATGGCCTGGCAATAAAGAGGCACAGAATGTAATGAATGCAACTTGGACACATCTGAACGTCATGCTCAGTGAGAGAAACCAGACCCAAAAGATGCATACTGTGTTATTCCACCCACAGGAAATCCTGTAAGTAAGAGGCAAGGCAACAGAGCAGACCAGAGGCTGCAGGGCCAGGAGCAGCTCCGGGTGGCCAGTGTCTGTGTGGGCACCACGCTGCCACAGTCACCAAACCCAAACCACATTTATATAAGCGAATATTACTACCTGTCAAGAAAACCTCCACAAAGCTTAAAAACATCAGCCTGGTTGGACCCTCCAGCCCTTGAATGCCAAACTCAGAGATTGACACCAGTTCCTCAGCAATGCTAGCATGCCGCTGGTCGGTGGGTCCCGCCCTGCAGCTCGACTGCTGGAGGTGTTAGTACTGGAAGCACCTCTTTCCACCGGGACATAAAACAAGAACTGTGGTTCTGTGAAGCTTACCTGTACAACTGGCGGTCACAAAGCTAAAAGTATAGAAGAGTAAGTTATTAGTTATTTGTTTAATTAGACTTTTTAAAGTAACACAATAGGAGCAAGCATCAAACTGAGAACAAAGAGAAAATAACAGAACCAACCACCCAGGGCGTGGGGCAGCCCACTCCGCCCCTCAACAGTCCCAGAAGGTCCTGAGGGGGAAGATCAAGGCACCTAGAAGGAAAGGAGGGCTGGGACATCGCCAGGACTGTGCAGTCAGCCCCAAGGTCGGATTCAGAGCCCTCCCCCCAGACAGCTCCTGAGCAGAAAGCAAATGTGGAAGCCAGACTCTGTTTCTTTTCTTTTTTGGAAGTAACTTAAATGCCCTTCACAACATCATCAACTGAACGGTAGCATCTGGTTATCATCACCACAAAATTTACTGAATGTTCACACTTTATCAAAAAATTCTACTAAATTCTTTAAATATATCTTTTAATTCTCACAAAAACTCAAGGGAGTAGGTTGTTACTACCTATTTTTATAGAGGAAGGAAGTCGTGGCCCAAAAGACTTCACCATTTCTCGCAGTTCACAGGAAGGACCCTTCCCTCAATCACTGCCCTGTCACCTCCCAGTCCAGAGTCAGAATCAGAGGACAATACCAGGCCCCTTCTCAGGGTGAAAAACATGAGCAAAGAAACTAAATGGCAAAAGCTGAAGGCAAGTTAATGGCACAAATAATATAAGGATCCAAGATCAAAGTGGTGCATTACTCCATAAGAGGGAAAACCCAACGATATAAACAAAGAGTGAAACCATTCAGTTCCTCACAAAGAATTCTGATATAATACTGAGACACAGTTCATACTTTACCTCTTGTGGGTCACAGAAACCTTTAGAAATCTCTTAAAATCCAGAAAAATGCACGTATCTTCTCCCCAGAAACATGGGCTCACAAAATTTTGGACCAGATCTCAGAATTGGAGACCTTGGATTCCCAGCAGACACACAAGCTGCACGTTACCCAGCCTTGCCCACAGAAGGAGCCAGTGGTGTGCCTGGCGTCACCAAAGCCTCCCCAGAGCACCAGCTCTGTAAATGTGCACCTGAGATGGGGCGCCCATCAGGAGGAGGTCTGCACTCACTGCCCAGGGTCTTCCCATCCCAGAGAAGCCCCTCAAGGTAGCCATGGGAATAATATCCCAGAGTGATCACATGAGAGTCACCCCATGACACCCTAGGACTTCAAACAAGCCGGAGAGACACCTCCAGCTCAAGAGAGGGGCAGCCGTGATACTGTACACGAACCTGTGGGTGGATCTGCTTCAGGCCCTGTACCGCCTGCTGGTCCAGATACTCCGTAACAGGCCTGCAAAGTTCAAAACAGCCCCTTAGGTCACGTGCCTGACACCCCAATCTGGGCACATGCTGAGGACACATGGGCTCAAAAAGATGGTGAAACCTCCCTCAGGTCCCCATGGGTCCCACGACACTTGCGGGGTGTGCCACATCCCTGGGCCGGCTCAAAACAGGTGGATCTGAAGAGACCCTACAGCTGCAAACATTCTGGAGAAGAGATAAGTCCCCAGAGGGCCTGGGACAAAGCCCCCAGGAGGGCCACTACCATCCTTCCAGGTGGGCCCTGCCCAGATTCCCTCCAAAACCTGACTGAGGAGGCACCCACAGCCTCAGACTGTTTGTACAGGCCCAGGTTCATGCTGGGCACCTGCTGTCCCTCTGGAATCTGGAATTCTGTTCCATGCTAGGCAGAGGTGTCCACAGGACCAGACTCCAGAAAGAGCCCTGGACCCGGGTCTCACATGCACTTCCCTGGAGGACACAGCACATGTGGGGCCCACCAGAAGGAGACCAGAAGCTCGAGCCTGCTCCCCCAGACTCCACCCGCACACCTCCTCTACAACCAAAGACAGTGGCGCCCAAGCGCAGGGTCAGCTCTGCAGTAGGCCCCACTTCTCCACATGTGGACACCATGAGGATGGGCTGCAACCTCGAGTGGGCTCTGAGGCTGTGGGGCGTGCACAGCCACAACAACCTCCCCTTGCTCATGGGGGGCGGTCCACATCCACCCATCACCATGGTGCCTCAGGGAAGCGACTGGAATACAACCCAAGAGCCAAGTTACACACATCACAGCCTGCTCATGAGCTGCTACTTTTGAGGAAGAGTTGATTACAAAGCAAAGTAAAAAAATCGAGTAGCTATTACAAAACACTCTGCTAGGCTCGGCGCCTGTGGCTCAACGGGCTAAGGCGCCAGCCACGTACACCTGAGTTGGCGGGTTCGAATCCAGCCTGGGCCCGCCAAACAACAATGGCGGCTACAAACAAAAAATGGCCGGGCGTTGTGGCGGGCGCCTATAGTTCCAGCTGCTTGGGAGGCAGAGGCAGGACACTTGCTTGAGCCCAGGAATTAGAGGTTGCTGTGAGCTGTGATGCCATGGCACTCCATCCAGGGTGACAGCTTGAGGCTCTGTCTCAAAAAATAAAAATAAAAAAAAAAACTGAACATGTGAGTTGTTCAGTATCACCTCTGACAATGTGTCTTCGCTTTGTTAACCAACATGCCCTCTGAAAGCATAAGGGTATTTAAGCCTAGCCAGGAAGCCGTGGGTGTTCCTTGTCTGGAGGGAGGACCATTTACAAGCCTCACAAGTAAGATGAGGGAGCCTAAGGACAACCGTCAGCACATGCCAGGGATCAGAGCAAAGCCTGACCTCCTGCCATCGCCTACCTGCTCTGCAGTGCTGCAAGTCGATACAGGGCATGGGTGAGCTCTGCACAGGCAAGAACTGAGCCATGCCGGGTGTGCAAATCCGGACTCTGCGTCATTGACAACAGTCTTGGGAAAACTGCAAGGACAGGCCAGGAGGACATAGTCTGTCAGACCCAGAGACATACCTAGGAGAGCCACCGTCAGGGTGCTGCCCCACACCCGGGATACCCCTGCAGCTGAGGCAGAAGGTGCAGCAGCTCGCACACGCAGAGCATAAGGAGAGCAATGGGCATCCAGGGCAGCAACCTGCCCCCCACACGGGTGTGGGGGGGAAAGGAACAGGTGCTGCCCCCATCCTGCCTACACATCCTAGGCCCTCAGGCTGCCAAAGGGACAGGCCCAAGGCCCTGGGGTGAGGCTATCCCCCAGCTCAGTAGCATCCCCTCTGCTCAGAACACAGGGAGAGCCAGCCCTGTACTCTGGGGAACAGAAGCAAAAGATCCCACCTCCACACGCCCACATGGGAGAGGCACGTGGGAGGCACATGTCCCACAGTGCCCAAGCCTCTACAGCATGGGCTCTGTCAGCAGCTGCCAACCTTGAGATGGCTCTGACAATCAGGATGGCGTCTGGCCTGAGAGCACCGAGTCAGGCGACAGCTGGAGGGTCTGATTCCTAAAGAGCCGTGAAGCCTGAGGAAAGATCCCACCCACCAGAGCACCCCTGGGGGAAGGGCACAGCTGGGTCCGCTGACTGTTAACAATAGCTGGCTCTTCCTTCCCAGGTGCCCAAGTGCCACCCCAAATCGGCAACACTAAGTTTAAGGAATTAACAAGTACCAAGCCTTCATTAAAGCCCCTTAGCGTGCTAAACACATAAGTAAAATTAGTCTTCCCAAGCAAGGAGCCACAGTTCGAACTCCAGCTTAGCCACTTAACAAATGCCAGAGGGACTCCATACAATGTTAAGAAATTTGTGTATTGTTCCCAACCTTTAAGTCAGCTGCTATTTATACCAGGTAGAAAAGACACTTTTTCTCTACTAGCAGCAAAGCCTCACCAGCACAAGCTTGGCTGCTCCGCTGCACAGAGGCTAACAGGACGTGCTGCCGACCTCGGGCCTTTCTGCAGAGCTAAAAACTCAGGGAGCTTGCCTGGGGCAGCTTCGCGCTGCCTGGCAACCCAGGTGGCCCAGCATGTTTTTGAGTTCACAGAACTTGGCTGGTCAAGGCTGCTGTGTGTGTGGATACACACCACAGCAGTCCTGGACTCTGTCCCCTGACCACAGCTAGTGCTTCAGACACTTCTCATCAGGAAAAAAGACGAGCCTTATTTCAGCCCCCAGGACTTTGATGCCAGAAGGTGCAGCAGCTCGCACACGCAGAGCATAAGGAAAGCAATGGGCATCCAGGGCAGCAACCTGACCCCTACAGGTGGTGAAGAAAGGAACAGGTGCTGCTCCCCCCACTCCGCCCCAGGTCTTTCCTGCTATGCAAGTGCATGAATGTGCAGACACATGAGAAAGTGTACATGTGAGGGTACATGTGCCCGTGTGTGCATGTAAGAGTGTATACATGTGTAGGCACATGTGCTCATGTGTGTCCGTGAGAGTGTGTACATGTGCAGGTACATGTGCTCACTGTGCACATGAGAGTGTGTACATGTGCAGGTACATGTGCTCATGTGTGCATGTGAGAGTGTGTACATGTGCTTGGGTGTGTCCGTGAGAGTGCATACATGTGCAGGTACATGTGCTCATGTGTGCATGTGAGAGTGCATCTGTGGCATCTGTGCAGCACCCATAGGATAGAGCACACGCCTACCATGAGTGGTACAGTACTTGGGGGCTTTCGGGGCCAGGTTAGCCAATGCCTTCGCTGACAACTCTCTGATGATCCTGAGAAAGGAAGAGAAAACTGTTAGCTCTGGCCAGGCGTGATAGTGGCGCCTATAGTCCCAACACTTGGGGAGGCTGAGGAAGGAGGATCACTGATGTCAGGTAGTTGGGCAGTGAGCTGTGTCAGAGCCACTGCACTTCGACCTGGGTGATACGGCCTCAAAAAAGAAAAAAGAGAAAATTATTAGTTCTTTCTTTTGAATGATTCTAACCTTATCCAATTCATTTAGAGAAAGATAGTAAAGACATATACATGAGTCTTTAACAGGCCACCTAGTCAAGACCAGTGATCAAAAACACACAGGTGAATACACACATGAGAGCCTCACATGTGACAAACAAAACAAAAGGAAGAAAATGGGCAACGGTCCTTGTCAGGACACAGCTGCCATCTCTCCTGGGCACCGTGTGGAACTTGGGTTTCTGACTTCCTTGCACGACTCAAAAACATGAGCACTCAGGGGGCCGTGCACAGCCGCCAGTCTGAAGATGGCAAGGGCCAGCCGCGGAGACGCCACCTGGCTCAGCCCAGGAAGCTGGAGGCCACAGCATGTTAGCACAGGAACTCTTGGGCCCCATTGACATGCTGCTGCATTTACCTGGGAGGACAACCAGGCCTGGCAACGGCCCTGAACCCTCCAGAGCCCCTCTCCCGCCATGTTCGACTGAGCAGCAGCAAGCCTCCGTATGGACTCCGTATGGACACACTGGTGGGAACAGTGAGCGGCCACCACTCACAATGGTAACCAGGTGGCCACAGGGCAGCGGAGTTGTGCTGAGAACACACGAGTAGGCATCGTGCTCTGACTTGCCAGCCCCAACCAACAGCACAGGGTGAACACAGCATGGCGACAGCAGCTGCCCTGGGTCAGGCCTTCTCCATCTCCGGAATATGACAGCCACCCTATTTTTGAACTTAAAGCTGGTTTTCTGACTGATGTCGTCTAAGACAATGATAGAGAAAGGCAGAAACATCTCTATCTCGAAAAAGATGACAGGATATTAAGGGCATAGTCATGTTGCATAAACCCTAATGTTCTGGAAAATGCCAGGTGGCGACATCAGGAGTGGCTCTGAACCTGGCTGACAGAACAAGACAACCTCTTCAGGGCCCTCATCTGTGTATACCCAAAAAACTCTCCGATTTTTAAAGTTCCTGCTACAAAAAAAGATTGCCCCCTACGAATTTTTTTTTTTTTTGAGCTATCACCCTGGATAGAGTTCTGTGTCATCACAGCTCACAGCAACCTCCAATTCCTGGGCTTAAGTGAGTCTCCTGCCTCCTCCTCCCGAGTAGATGGGACTACAGGCACCCGCCACAACTTGCCCGGCCATTTTTTTTTTTTTTGGTTGCAGCCGTCATTGTTGTTTGGCGGGTCGGGGCTGGATTCGAACCTGCCAGCTCAGGTGTACTTGGCTGGCGCCTTAGCCGCTTGTGCCACAGGCGCCGAGTCCCCCTAGGAATTTTTTAAATGAAATAACAAAAAAGCTATTTTCTATGAGAAAAATAGAAAAAAAATAACAAAACAGCTGGTACAAATCAAACCATATTAATAATTACATTAAATAGATCAAACACTCCCCACAAAGAGGCAGGACACTGTAGCCCTGGGTATAAAGGCTAAGAGACTGGAAGTAAAAGGGCAGCAACCCAAGAGGACCGGGCACCACTCAGCCCTGGCACCTGCCACTGGGGCAGACCTAGCCTGAGGCCACGCCTTTGAGGAAAGCCCTAAACTAAGAATGGTTTTCACTTTTTTTGTTTGTTTTCACATTTTTAAAGGGCTGCATAAAGAAAACAAAGTAGAGTCCCCGGGCTGCGTGCAGCCTCGGACAGGAGTCACTGGTTGTTTTCAGTAGAGGGACACTCTGTTGACGAGTGGCTTCTTGGGTCTTCATGCTGCCATGGATCTCGATAAACCATCTGTGTGGGGTTCATTCAAACAGCAGACCAGGCCACTGTTAATCAACTTGAGTAAGAAGAAGATGAAAAAGAACCCAAACAAACCCCCAAACTTACGGGAAGGGAATCACTTGGACCGCCATCTCAGCCTCTCAGTGCCTGACCTCCTGGAGGCCAAGGCCTTGACCCCTGAGGGTCGGCCTTACTCCGGACCCCAGTCATCCTACACCTCCGTGCCCAGCAGCCTGTCCACAGCGGGCATCATTCCCAAGAGTAGCAGCAGCTCTTTGAAACAGTCAGAGGAAGAATTGGATTGGAGCCAGGAAGAAGCCAGCCACCTCCATGTGGTGGAAACGGACTCAGAAGAGATCTTTGTTTCTTCGGCTGAGGAGAGGCAGGGCATCTTCGATCTTCACAAAACTCCCCTGGGAGAGGATGCCATAGAAGAGGCAGAGGTATTTGCACATTTGCTTGCAGCACAGAGGTCCACAGTTTCTGTTGATCCTCTGGATGGGCATCAGTCATTTACGTCCTTCAAGTGGTCTTCATTTGTGTTAGGTGGAGAATGTAGATTCAGAGCAATAAGTGGTTGAAAAACAAGAATGCATTTTTCAAGCATTTTGTCAAAGGCATGGGTATTCTACATTTTTCCATATTTCGAATGGATCTTTGTTACCATCAAACAATGACTTATAAAATATCCTCTGCCAGGAACTCAATTCCATTTGTAGTTCCTTAGGGACCTTGGTGACATCAACTAGGGGAGGCTGAAATGTTAATGTGAGTGTGATGCCATGATTCCCAAAGTCAGTGAACCTTCCATTGTTTTTCTCCAATTAATAGACCTGTGACAGCTGTGTATTCTTCAGATAATTCTGATGTGTCATCCTGCTCATCAATGACCTTTGCTATCTGGGGAAAATGTCCATCTGAAATTTTCTTTTGAAGAAGTGTTGGAAAGAGATAGCTTTTTTTCAAAATGCTTAGAATTTTTTTGTCACATATCATACATAGACTTAGTGTTTCCTTGGAAGGAAATATTCAAGTCATTTTGATTTGACATGATATCAGACAGAAATGCTGCATTTCTACAGAAATCTTTCAATAATTCACATTGGTGATTCTATTATTCATGAAATTTGACTGTTCTCTCAGATGAAATTTTGCCTAGCACTCATTCCTGTGATAGCCAAGGCACTCTGGAGTGATTTTGTGAATCCACACCAAATGTCTCATAATTTAACTTTAGCATGTTGTGAAACTGATGTCACCTTGCATTTTAACAAATACAGTTGAATACTTATAAGTTGTTGCAAAATGTCACTTGAAATAGCTTTACCATAGGCTCAGCGCCTGTGGCTCAGCGGGCTAAGGCGCCAGCCACGTACACCTGAGCTGGCGGGTTCGAATCCAGCCCGGGCCCGCCAAACAAAACAACAATGACGGCTGCAACCAAAAAACAGCCGGGCATTGTGGCAGGTGCCTGTAGTCCCAGCTACTTGGGAGGCGGAGGCAAGAGACTCGCTTGATCCCAGGAATTGGAGGTTGCTGTGAGCTGTGAATGCCACAGCACTCTCTCCAGGGTGACAGCTTGAGGCTCTGTCTCAAAAAAAAAAAAAAAAAAAA
>CAUYON010213630.1:0-25891 GCA_963573935.1 Arctocebus calabarensis
CAGAGACAGCCAACATGGCAAGAAAATAATACATGGGCTCATGAAGTGAGGACTCTGTCTTTATAATAAAGAGAATGGTACAGTTGCCCATGATGGCAACCAGGTACATGAGGCAAATGGGAATGGAGATCCAAATGTGGGTATGTTCCAGTCCTGGGATCCCAATCAGAAGAAAAAGCTTGACTTCGGAGTTATTGAGAACAGACATGATTAGTGGAACTAAGAGCTCTTTAGCCAGATCTGAAACCACATAAACAAAAAGTAAACATGCATTTGGATAAAAATCAGCTTTACGGGAATAAAGAGTTCATTTATATACTATGCTCAAAATCATGATTGGCAAGTTAATGAACTGCAGTTTTCAAAATTTACCAACAGTCCTTAAACACGTTCACATTCTCCAACATGGAAAATTTACTTCTAATTTACTTATCCCTAGTTGGTGATTTTTTAGCATTTTTAACAAAATAATATAACATCAAACCAAATAAAATAATAAAAAAATGAGAATGCTTTTATTGAGTCAATAATAAGACACCCAGAATCATTTCCTCTGCTTTTTCCATACAATCTTTTGTACTGTTTTCATGTAACCCTATTTGCCAAGGTCCATTACCACACTGTGCACACTGACTGCTAAAGGCTAATAGGCATAGTTAGAGTTTTATTTATTTTCATGTATCTATCAACATATGAAAGATGAAAGGCCCAAAAGCAAATATACAAAGAATGAAAGTGAATAAAAGACACACAGATATGTAGAAACAAGGGATATTGATCCTTTCCTCTCAGATTTTACTTTGTAAACTCTTTACACAGAGTATGCATTTAGACATGTATGAACTTTAGAGAAAAAATAGCTCAACAGAGCTGGTTATTCAGAAATATTGACATGGTAGTTGGTAACTGAAATCTTGGGAGTAAATGAAGTCATACTGGAAAAATGTATAAATTACAAAATTTAAATCTCATAGAACCCTGAAGAACAGCAAGATTGTTGCAAAGGAATATCCAGAGAGATAGGATGGGGTAGGAGCCCCAAAAATGTTAGTCAAGGCTAGTCCTCAGATCAAACATTGCTCAAACCACTTTAAACTTCTAACCTTTAACATACACACAAAAAATCAGTCCTCTGGCTAATGCACAAACATCTGAGCATAAAGCTCAGGTTGGCATCAGCCTCTATGAATCTGTGCGAGCTGCTCAAGCCACCAAGCAGTTTTTCCTCTTCTGTCCATTGTTGTCAATAACAGTACCTACCCCAAAATTGCTTTTGACATTCTCATATAGTCTCTAATATAATGAAAGTAATCAGTAAATACAAACTGTTAACATGTGCTTCAACAAATTGCCTCGCCATGGCTTCCAGACCACAAGCAATAGACTGGCTGAAGAGAAATTTTAATTTTTTTAAATTGATAATAAAGCTTACTGTTATTTGACATGTTTTTAAATAAATGGGACCCTACTGACATAGGCATAATTAAAAATTCCCTGACATTTAACCTTTTCTGTTTAACTTTCATATTATACCTGTTTAATTTTCACACCATGACATCCGTTCTCCATTTACACACACACACACACACACACACACACACACTGGCCACTTCTTCTTCCTCCCCATACACATTTATTCACAGATAGGCTATTTAGCGTTGCTTTAGTTTTAGGTTTACAAAGGGATTTTTAGCTCCTTAAATTTACCAGAACCAGATGCTCAGTACATCCCTATAAACAAGAGCAATACCTCTCCACTTTGATCTGCACATTATCAAGATGTACCTACTTCTGTTGTCCTCAGGGGTGCAGGCCCTTGAGAGTAATCAAGCTTACACAGAAAGCACTGGGCTTGGGGCAGTGCATTAACACTTGAGACACTCAAATATCTCAGTAGGCTATAGGTCAATTATCAGGCAAAGCTGGTAGACTCAAGGAAAAGGTGAATACTTCAAGTCACTCTGACTGAAGATGCTTCCTAGGAAGCATTTGTTGAGATTGGGAAATGTAACAAGCCATCCATAATAAAAATGCTTTAGTTCAATTCTAAGCCATACCACTTGGTTTTTCTTCACTTCAGGAATAATGCTCCACAAAATGGATATAGTAATATACAAGTATAAATATTTTTAAAAGCAACATAGGAACTATAAAATAATTTACCAGCAATTTTATTTATGTCTATTATCCATTTATGGCAAATATCATTAGGTTAACATTGAAGGAAACATGACTTGTCATACTCTGTTAGATTTCTAAATCGACATCTCAAAACCACATACCTTCTGACTTGAATATTACATCCATGCAAAGTTGTTTGAGGGCTACCCTTTGCATTTCATTTATTTCTTTCTAATTTTTATACCAGTCTTATAAAAGTTTAAACTAAATAATAGTTACTCAAAGCCATGAGGGGAAAAAAAAATGAATACAATTTAAGTAAAAAGAAACTATACATTTTATAAAATAAAAAATATATATAGATACAAAAATACAAAATTAAGTCTTCTTAAACACATTTCTAAATTAAAACGATAAGATTTGTCCCAAATAATGGAAAGTCTTTACATTAATAATAAATAGAATTACTATTAAGATTGTTGTTATGCACCTGGGTACTATTGCCCACTACACAGAGAAGAGGCAATACACTGCGATTGCAGTGGAGAAAGGGGTTAATTTAGCAGAGCACTAAACAAGTTGATGGAAGGAATTTCTCAAATCCACCTCCCTGAGAATATGAGAAACAAGGATTTTTGTACAGTTTGGCAGGTAAAGGGTTAGGTAATTAGAGCAAAATCTTGTGTTAAATTTGCCCCTGGATTTGAGGTCACAATTCAGGTTGATTCAGTTTCTTTGTATGGGCCACTGGTTTGGGTGGGTCAGACAATCACTAACATGTGGAACCTGGAAGAAATCTCAGAAATTATCTTTAGTTTTCAAAAGATTGATGTGATTTATGAAGAGAGTTAAGAATCTTATGATTACCATCTATGTGATTCTAGAGTAGCAATTATGAACAGTGACTAATTATTATCATTATTTTTATCTAAGCCTATTCCTTCACAGAGCATTGAGGGCTTTAGACTAGTTCCCACCTTGCATCCCTTTACTGATGTGTATAAAAAACATTTTCAAAATGATTTAAAATAATAACATAAAAATACACAAGCAGGCTCAAATATAAGATACTCATCTCTTTGAATGAAAAAAGGAACAGAAATGTAAAACAATGACTCATTGCCAGATTCCACATTTGGCTGGGAAGACCAGCAACTTCTACGGGATAAATGAGATTAAACCGTGTTGTTACAACCCAACCAGGTTCATTATATTCTGTTCAAGAGGTAACCAAAATGCAAGGATTACAGCAATGCAAGAGTTTAATATGACAGGGTCGTGCAAGGAGATAAGAGGAAATTTCTCAATTCATCTTCCTGAAAATTTGTGAGAAAAATTTTTAAAGAACTATGGAAGCATATAAATTATCTTATTTAGGGTAGGGGAGCACAACACCATTTGAGTCAATTTCTTGTTATATGAGCTGGTCTGGGCGGGTTAGCCAATTCAGTAGAATGCAGCACCTGGAAGATATCTTAAAATCTAGCCTTGGATTTTACAAAGGTCATGTTATCTATGGAGAAAGTTAAGAATTTTTGTGACAATCAGTTTTGTGACTCCTGAGTAGAAGTTATAGGAAAGCAAACTTGGGGACAGTGGCTAATTTTCATCACTAATTTTAGCTATGCGTGTGCCTTTGTAAAGTTTAGGTCACCTTTAAGAAAATACCTATAAGAAAAAAGAATAAACAAGAAATACGAACTTAAATAATATAGCAATTAGTCTGTTGTTAAGTGATTTCTTGGTAGCTTCAACTGCTTTCCCTAATATCTGGGTAGACACTCCTTGAGGTGTTCAAGTCTCTAAAAGTTTTGGTTCCTCCTAGTCTAACTCTGCCATAGCCTTGTGGGGAGTCTTGACCCAGTCTCCCTTCTGGGAATTTCCAGAAATGTTTTAAGGAAATGATATCTTTAGAAAAAATGGCAGAGCTGGAGGAGCAGGTGCCCCATGAGAGCAAAACTTAGATGACAGCACAAGGAATTCATGGTGTGTTTATAAGTCTTAGTCAGACTTATATAAGTCTTGGTCCTTATAGGACACTAAGGCTGAGAAGACTCAAGCCTAAACTCACTTCTGTTTCCCTATGTGGCTACATGGTAAGTGAAATAGGATGATAACATAATCTTACATATCTTACAATCTGGCTTTATCTCCAGAAGTGTTCCTGAAACATGAGTGTTCCCAAGACTGGAAAGGGTATTAAGTAAGGCTGGATATAATGGAAGCTCCAAAATTTGGACATAGCACAAACTTAGTGGTTAAAAAAATAATAATAATAATTTAAATTGGATACAATGGGAAGTGGAAGGAGCTGCAACTGCCTGACAAGAGGAAAGTTTCACTTAAATTTTGTAAAGAAGCTATGAAAATTTAAATAACTGCTTAGCTATACCTAAAGACCTTTCACTCCACCTATGTATTATTCATCCCAGAAATAATTCAATTGTTCATTCATAGTAAATCAAAATGCTAGACTGAGAACTCTATGTGAGATATGGATGAAAAACAGGGCAACTCCTCTGATAGAAGGTTCAATTATCTGCCTAAGCAAAGAATAGGAAGGCAGACATCTCAGGTCTAGTAGTCAGCCCAAGGATAATAGGATCACTGCCTCTAGATTAGAATTAGAAGAGAAGAAAGGGCAAATGAGGTGACGTTATGGTTGCAAGTTACTAGAAGAAGAACTTTGTAATAGGGACCAGACAACAACCTAGTTATGACAAATGAGCTATATGCAATTGGAAGGGATGTAATGCATGGAGCAGGGTAAGGTAGTACTTGGCGTTCAGCTGGGGAGTGATTTGAACTCCAGTTTTATCCTTCCTCGTTATTTCTCTCTTTCCTAATTCATAAAACAAGAGTTAAAAACAGTACCTGTCCAAAAGGGATGTTCTGAGAATTAAATAGAATGATAGATATAAAGAATTTAAGACATCATCTAAGAGAATGTGTTCCTGGATTTTTATTCTTCTTAGTAAAATTTAAGACTTTTTCTCAAGAAAATCAATTTTCTTCAAAAGACTGAACTAAATTTTCTACATGAGACACTATACTTAGGAAAAGAATACATTGAGCACTTTCTGGTTCTAACTATTGTTAATACACACAGGAAGTTTATTACTTTTAGACTGATCAGGACTTTGCCAACTCTCTCTTACCCTGAAATTAATTCTGCTGTTTTACTATTTCCTGTTCATCCATAAGGCCAAGAGGCTCCATAGATAATTATGTATATTACATTTTCAAGTTCACATAAAATGTAGAACAAATTGAGTTTGAAAACAAGACTATTTGAATATTTTTAAAAAGTCTAGCAAAATGTCTAGCACATTGAAATAGTTCCTAATGCTTTCTTTTTCTTCTCTTAAAAATACCTACACTCTCTTTTTTCTTCCCTCTCAGCTTATTAAGGCTCAGGCCTTTGCTTAGCTTCTTTGCCCTTGATTAGGTTAGGCATATATCGACTACATACTTTTACCTTTATTGTTTCAGACTTGGATCCATTTGCTGGGTTTTTCCATCAGTAATTGCTATTGGCCATTTTAATTTTATTTGACTGAATAAATAAATTTGATTGAAATGACTCATACTGATTAAAATAGCTCTGAAAGTGACTCCCTAGAGCTGACATCCTCAAACTTTTTAAACAGGGGGCACTGTTTAATTCACTGTCCCTCAGACCAGTGGAGGGCCAGATTATAGTTTAAAAAAAAAAAACTTTGAAAAAATTCCTATGGACACTGCACACATCTTATTATGAAGTAAAAAACAAAATGGGAATAAATACAATTCACACCAAAGGATGTGGCCCGCAGGCCATAGTTTGAGGACCCCTGTCCTAGAGCAATAAATCTGGCCTATAATAAAGTTCAAGGCTTTGGCCTTCTTTGATATTTATATTATACATTATATCATAATTTGTAGAAGAATGCAATTGCCTTGAAATACATACACTTTAAAATCATATTCATTAACATGAGACAGGAAGCATGATATAGTTTCAAAATCTATAGAGTCAAGTGTCATCTGTCAAAATCTCAAGTTTGCTCATAAAAATACATGTTCCTCAGTTTTCACTTTGGAAAGTAGGAATAATATCGCCATGTGAAAAATGAAGAAAATAACAGATATAAAACATCTAGCATAGGCAATAAAAATTATTGCCACCTTTCCCATTTTCTCTTTGTACCTACTTTACTTTTCTGCCTTTCTTACCCACACTTTAGCATTTGGGCATAAAATAAAGCATTTAATTAATTAATTAGTTAACTAATGTTGCAATGACATGCAAAAGCTAGGCCCAATCTTGGTAATTGTATATTTATATCTTATGTAGTTCATTTATTAAACTCAATTGGAATTATTTTAATATATAATAAACAAACAAGAAGATTGTTTTATGTTTATAATCCCAGTAACTGGGGAACCTGAAGTGAGAGAATCACTTGTGCCTGGGCAACACAGCATGAGCTTGTCTCTAAACAATTATAAAAAAACAGGGCAGTGCCTGTGGCTCAAAGGAGTAGGCACTGGCCCCATATGCTGGAGGTGGCAGGTTCAAACCCATCCCCGGCCAAAAACTTCAAAAAAAAATTTTTTTTAAACACTTTAGTTGGGTATGATGGCTCCCACCTGTAGTTCCAACTACTCAGAAGGGTGAAAGTATCAGTTGAACCCAGAACTTTTAAGCTGCAGTGAGTTATTATTGCACCACTGCCCTCCAACCTGGGCAATACAGTTAGTTGACCCCATTCCCAAATAAATAAGTAAATAAATATTCTTTTAAACTAATGTTTATCCTAATCTAAGATTCTCTTATAAGACATATTTTTAAAATATAGAATTGATCTTGTTATCACAAGAAATACGCTGGTGTTGTCTTAATAGAGATTATTTATTCACTCATTTGTTTATCTAACAAATATGTATTGACAATCAGAGGTACACAAAACAATATTGGCGCTATAAGTGAAATTACATACTATAGTAAATACTACATACACACCATTGGAAAGAAAGAAATTAGATAAAGGGATTAGAATATGACTGAAGTAGCTAGGGTGTTTAAAGAAGGCCTTTCTTAGGTGTGACTTTTAAGTAATGAACCACCTCAACAGTTGTGGAAAGAGCATTTTGAGCTGAGGTCTAGCAATCCTGAAATGGAAGAATGTTGGAGTGTTTGAAGGGCTACAAAAAAGAGTGTGGTCATAGTACATTGGAGAAATTTCTAAATGTCTTATCCTATTAGACTTTAGTAGCTATGCTAAAGCATATTGATTTTATTATAAACATGAAGGGAAATACTGGAGGAATGAGAGATTAGATAGATATAAAATTATTTTTCATTTATGATTTTACTTACTTTGATATAGATATTTAAACCTTTAAAAAGATGTTTATATAATCCAGGCTATATTCAAGTCTTTTATTCATCTTGGGTAGATTTTTGTACATGTGAAAGATAAGGGTCCAGTTTTATTCTTCTTGCATATGGCAATCCAAATTTACCAGCATCATTTTTTCAAAATGGTGTTCTTTTTCCAAGTGTATGTTCTTGTTGACTTTTTCAAAGACTGGTTGCTTATAAGTATATGGCTTTAAAGCACTGATATTCTTAATTAATCACTCTAAAATATATGTTCTAAAATACTGCTTATTTACTTGGTTAGTCATTTGATATTTTATATCTTGATATATGAAACAAATTAGAAATAATTTTGAACTAGAATAACTATATTATGTAACACAAAATTATGTGAAATTATATGCATGCATAAAATAAATAGTTCCATGTTTTAAAAACATAAATAACCAACTGAAGATGATGATATTCCTAAAATTACTTTCTATAATATTCACTTATTTTCTGTCCCTCTTTTGTTTGTAAGTATTTTGTAGTTGGCAATGTTATAAAACATAACATTTAGAATAAGTCAATTCTGAACAATTTTATACCATGAATTGGGAGAAAACTATATCATTTAATAGATTTTAATGTTTTGCTCTCTTTTCTGAACTCACAAATAAATTATCACTTTTTCAAAGAACTATTTTGAGTATGGAGTTGAAATCTGTTCTTCCTGTAAAGTAGCTTAAGAATGAAGAGAAAATGACCAATGTACTCAGTACTAATATGAAACAATATATAAACAGTTAGATGATCGTATAAAGGACAAAACACAAATATAGTCCAGCAAGGGGGGCAGGATAAGGAGGGAGAGGAAGTGGGGAAGGGTGATTAGTGGGAGGATGAAGGGCATTTGGTGGGATCTCACCTAATGTGTACAATATGAGGGTGTTCAGCATGCCCAGTGGGTGAGAGGCTCTTCTACAACCTAACCTTTACATTAGAAGTGGGAACAATGTAACCTAATATTTGTACCCTCATATTAGTTTGAAATAAAAAAAGAAAACTTACAGACATTCAACTGTATGTGGTGATAAATGAATACATAAATGCAACTGTCAGCATTACACATGCTGAAAAAATAAAGAACCATTTAAAGAAGATTCAAATGTTCTTATATTTTTAATGGGCTAAATATTCTTACATATTCTATGTCTCCAGGTTGGTTTAGATAAGTTCTTATTGCTTGATCACTGATCCTGAAAAGATACCCACAGCCTAATCAAGCAAGGGAAGGACAACCTTGCTTGCCTCCTTCCAGGATACAGTATTCAATTCCTTTCCTTTGGTTCCAACCATTCTCCAATTTTGTTGTAACTGATGTAATTCACACATCAGTTTCTCATATTTGTATTTTGTTTCTTTAAAGGAATTACATTAATCAAATCCAATGGCCTTGGCATTTCTCCATTACTTTTAGAGTGTATATAAAGTGGCATCTAATTAGTAGTCTGACATACTCCCCCAATTTTTTTTTTTAAATCAAAACAACAAAAAGCCTATGAATAGGATGACAAATCACAATTGCACTGTCTTGGTGTGACTCTACACAAAATGAATAGAACCTACGCAGTCAATTTGCACTGAACTGAGGGACTCTGGGAAGCCAATACCTGCAAGGGGAAACAAGGGTGTGGCCCCTTCCAATATTCCTCACTGGCTTTTATTGAAATCTTAGGCATGAGAAAATACAGTACAGCATAAAACTTCAAAGAGAGAGTAAAAGTTAAAAACAAGTAAGTCCTAACACGTCCTGTTTACTGCACTTCTGTTCTTCCCTAATTTTATCACTGCTAACATATAACATAGGGTTGGGGCAGTATGCTGTGTCTATGGAGTACCAGTTTTAGTGCTCATGGCCAGTAGTGATTCTTAGCTTGGACCCAGATCCTTCTGTCCCTAAATACCTAGCACTTTTAACCCTATGCTCTGTCATATAGCACTGAACAACTGGATTGATAGAAAACTAATTGTAAAAATGATAAAAGATAACTATAAATTTCAAAAATAAAGCTATCCTGAAGAAAATTTCATGTATGTTAAGCCACAAGAAAAAACAAATGCATTGTCAGGAAAGACACAGAGATGCCACCTTTTAGTATATTAGTGTTTATCCTCAATTCAGAAATTCATGTCTGCACTACACAGAAATGACTCAAATCATAAAATGTCAACAAATATTTTTAGGACAGAATTAATAGGCAATTATTCTTTCTCTAAGAGTAAACTAGAGACATATGATAAAATATATACAATACAGACTATAAATAAATTTACAAATAATAAAATTCATTATGACAATGACATTTATTAGACAGCTGTGAAATCATGTTATTTACACAAAAAAATCAATGAGCAAAAAAAGTACAATAAACACACTATAATACACCATATAAGAACTGAAAAATTAATATACAATCAAGGAATATCAGAACATTGCAAAAATAAATTGATTAGTCAAATAATTCAGGTAGGAAAAATGACATCCTATTTAAAATTTTACATTTGTTTGTGTGAGATTTTATCACACACAAAAATAAATTAACAGTTAAGTTCAAAAATAACTTTAAAAGTCTACTTAAATGTATGTAAGTGAACCATTTATGATTAGGAACAATTCTAATTGCATAATACAATGGAAAGGTGAAAAGAAAAATTGTTAAACGTTTTTATTGAAAAAATTAATTCTATCCATAAAATTTAAATAGTCATAATTAATTAATGATTTTTTTTTTGGCAGTTTTTGGCTGGGGCCAGGTTTGAACGTACTACCTCTGGTATATGGGGCCAGTGCCCTACTCCTTGAGCCACAGGTACCGCCCAACAGTCAAAATTTAGCAGATAATAACAAGGTATATCCAATGCCAAGCATGGGGTATGTGTTTGCCGGAATTAACATCATTAACTTTTGCAAGACTAGGAAAAGAATATCTTAATTACTTCCCCATTTTTTTCTGTATTAGGAGTTAAAGATTTAAGTTAATCCTTTCTCTTTCAAGTTTATAGGGCCCCAAAGTGTTAAAAGACGGAATCTAAACTCATACAGTGTGATCCCAGAGACAACAACCTCAGCCACTACACCAGACCAACAGAGATTTTGCCTCCTTCTAAAGCTAATAATTTACATTTCTAGGAATCTAAGAAGTGTTACTGAAATATTAAATTACAGGAAATAACATAATCCATGATATATAAATATGATCCAATGTTATTCAACAACGTAGCACAGCATCAAAAACTATGTGGCATTTTCTAAACCCTATATTAGGAATGAAGGATTAAATAAAACATAGGAACCAATATCAAGGAGCTTAGAGTCTGACAGTGGGGAGAAGGAAATAAAAAATTCAATATGCTGAACAAAGTAACATAAGTATAACCACACAGCCAAGATAGCATACATAAAAGAATGGTATTACACCTTTCAAAGGAAAGTTTTCTATAGAAAGTAACATCAAATATAAAGTACTATGATTTAATAGAGAATAATGAATAAAATAAAGGAAACAAGATATACATTTGGATATAAACTATTATGTCAATTTATAAACACATAAATGGGTGCACATATGTTAGCTCATTTTAAAAAATTAGATAGTTACAAGTTGCTTAATAACCGTATTTGTTCTGAAATATGCATCATCATGGGAACATAATAGAGTGCACTTATACACAAACCAAGATGCTATGGACTATTGCTCCTAGGCTACAAAACTGCGCAGCATGTTGCTGTATTAAATACTGTAGGTAGTTGGAACACAATGGTGGGGTATTTGTGTTTGTAAACATATCTGCACATAGGAAAGTTACAAGAAAATATGGGTATTAGAATCTTATGGGACAGGAGTCACACTTGTAGTCTGTCATTGACAGAAATGTCAAATGGAGTGCATGACTATGTTATATAATCTCTTAATAAGGTTGTGAATAACTTTATTGTATTTTTAACAATTTTAATAATTTTTATTTCTCAATGTATTAAGACAATTGTATATAATATACAATATATGACATATGCTATATGATACATAATACATATGTGACATAATCAGAAGAACACTCCAAATACATTAAATACACTGCTGGAAATAATACAAAACACAAGTTCATATCCTATTAGCAATTACTATAGGAATGACAGTGCACTGATGAAAATGTTTTTGGTGTTGAGTAAGAATGTTACACTTTGAGACAGGTATAAAAGGTACAATAGAAGTAGGAGAAGATTAATACACACATAGGATGGATGGCATTAGATACTGTCATAAAACTGAAAGAAATTATTGCACATTTTGACAATTTTTTTATCCAAAATCTTTGAAGTTCATAATTTTTAATACATTACATGTATACAGGCCATGCAGTCTTTGAGGCATTATCTTGCATTCAAACATAATAATATAATAATATTTCTGAGTTGAAATGTATAGAATAAATAACCCATATATATGATCATATTATTTCTTGTTAGTTTCATAGTCAATAATTTTTTATTCTAATCTTAAGATAATTTGGAAAAGCTATTGTTTTTGAGATGCTTTACAATTTCTGAATTGTAAATAGACAATTATAGATCTATCAAGACAAACTTTTAGAAAGTCTTCCAAAGAAGCAATTATAAAAGCAGAGACATCTCAAAGAACTGATTTAGAAGAGTAAGATGCTAAGATTAAGGTGTGATCTAGGTTGTCTGCTCTGCCCTAGGTTAATTCCATGGTCAGAGTCTCTGCTATAATGTGGCACTCTCTAAGGAAAATGGTCTTTAATTTCCCAGCTCATAGATCTTCATGCCTCCAGTACATTTCAGCTGCTGTGTAAGCCCTCTCTGCCTCCAGAAACACTAATGTCTGGGCTTAAAAACATGATAACATGCAATAAGCTGTTAATATTTTTAAAATATGAATATTAACATTAATCTATACAATTTTCTGAAGTCCTCAGAAATACCAAGTAACCTCACCTAGTACATGACCAATTCTGTCACTATTTCATCTGCTCTAATCCCAGTCCTGGAATTCATTTTTTTTTTCTGAGATAGAATCTCTCTGTAATCCTGGGTAGATTGCCCTGGCATCATAGCTCACAGCACTGCAAACCCTTGGGCATAAGTAATCTTCTTGCCTCAGCTTCACAAGTATCTGGGACTCAAGGCACCCACCACAAGGCCTGGCTAGTTTTCTTCTATTTTTAGTAGAGATAGGGTTGAACTCTTGCTTAGGCTGGCCTTGAACTTCTGAGCTCAAGCAATCCACCTGTCTCAGCTGTGCAGCGTGTCAAGATTATAGCGTGAGGCACCACCACTGGGTAGAATCTTATTTAAACTCACAAAGTTCTGGTCACTTCATAGTGCCCAAGGAAACAATACAAGAAGAAAACTTTTTTTTTTCCTAAATATTTACACACTCAACTTAAATGCTGTTAGATTTAGGAAACAGACCTTAATTGGTGCCAGAAATATGATCTCCTATACCACCATAAGTCCTGGGGACTTTAACACTGTTCTGATAGAACTAGACAGATTCTTGCTTCTTCTAAACAAAGAAACAAGGTACTGAAACACACCCTCGAATAACTGGGCTTAACAGACATATACAAAACATGTCATCCCAAGGCTAAGGAATATATGCTCTTCTTCTCAGCCCATGGAATATACTCCAAAATACATCATACCCTAGGACATATCAAAGTCTACAAAATCAAAAGAATTGAAATTATACCTTATATCTTCTCAGACGATGAGGCAATAAAGATGGAGCTCAATTCCAATAAAAATTCTCATCCCCACACAAAGGTATAGAAATTAAACAACCTTATGCTGAATGACAGTTGGGTCAAGGAGAAGATAAAGTGAGAAATTGTTAAATTCCTTGATCATAATAACAATGGAACCAAAAGCTACCAAAACCTGTAGGATACTGCAAAAGCAGTCTGAAGAGGGATATTCATCACATTAGATGCCTAGATCCAAAAAACTGAAAGAGTGCACATCAACAACTAAATGAATCATCTCAAGGAAAAGAAAAAGGAAAAAGAACCCAATCTCAAACCTAGCAGAAGAAAAGAAATAACCAAAATTAAAACAGAAATAAAAAAATTGAAAACAAAAGAATCATTCAGAAAATTAATAAAATGAAAAGAGGCTTTGTTGAAAAGATAAACAAGATCTATAAATCTTAACCAGATTAACTAGAATCTGAAAAGTAAAATCACTCATGAGTTCAATCAGAAATGAAAAAGGGGAAATAACAACAGATAACACAGAGGTACAAGAGATTATCTTTATCTACTACAAAAAATTCTACACCCAGAAATTGAACAATGTGAATGAAATGGACCAATACCCGGAATCACACCCTCTCCCTACACTTAACCATGAAAAAATAAATCTCTTGAACTGATTCATATCAAGCACCGACATCAAAGAAACAATAAAAAATCTTCCCACAAAGAAAGCCCTGGACCAGACAGCTTCACACCAAAATTCTATCAAACCTTCAAAGAAGAGATTATATGTATACTATAGACCCTTTTCCCAAACATCAAGAAGAAACAAACTGCCCCAAAACGTCCTAGGATGCAAACATCACTCTGATATGAAAACTAGGAAAGTAACCAACTAAAAAGAACTGCAAACCAATTTCACTCATGGAAATTGATGGGAAAATACTCAACAATATCTTACCCAATATATTACAAATACACATTAAAAAATATATATATCCATGATCAAAGTAGGCTTCATCCCAGAAATGCAAGGCTGGTATAACATATGCAAATCCATAAATGTGATTTACCACATCAATAGAAGCAAACAAAGACCATGTGATCCCCTCAATAAATGTAGAAAAAGCATTTGATAGCATTCAACATCCTTTTCTAACAAGAACATTTTAAGAAGATAGGCATAGGTGGCACATTTATCAAACTGATTGAAGCCATCTATCACAAATCCACAGATAATATGATACTGAATAGAGTAAAACTGAAATCTTTTCCATGTAGAATTGTAACAAGACAATGACGTCTTCCATTGCCACTACTATTTAACATAGTTCTGGAAGTTCTACCCAGTGCAATCAGGCAAGAGAAGGTTATAAAGGGCATCCAAATGGAGGCAGAGGAGGTCTAACTCTTGCTCTTTGCAGATGATATGATCTTATTTTTAGAGAACCCCAGAGACTCCACAAGAGTCCTGGAAGAGATCAAGAAATACAATAACATCTCAGGGTATAAAATCCATGCCCACAAATCAGCAGGCTTTGCATAAGCCAATAACAGCCAAGATGAGAAGCTAATCAAAGATACAATTCCCTTCACAGCACCTTCATAAAAATTGAAATACCTAGGAATATGCTTAAGAAGAGTAATGAAGGACCTCTACAAAGAAAATTATGAAAACCTAAGAAAATAAATAGCAGAAGATATTAACAAATGGAAGAACATACTATGCTCATGGCTGGGAATAATCAACATTATGAAAATGTCTATACTACCCAAAGCAATCTACAGAATCAATGAAATTCTTATGAAAATACCAACATCATACTTTGAATAACTAGCAAAAATAGCTCTTTGTTTTGTATGAAAAGTGAAAAAAAACCTATACAGCCAAGGCAATTCTTGGTAATCAAAACAAACCTGGAGGCATCACTTTACCAGACTTCAGGTTATATCACAAATCCACACTGATCAAAATAGCATAGTATTGACACAAAAATAGAGACATTGACATTTGTAATCCAGTAGAAAACCATGAGATGAAACTCACATCTTACAGCCACCTAATCTTTGATAAACTAAACTAAAATGTACACTGGGGAAAAGAATCACCGTTCAATAAATAGTGCTGGCAGAATGGGATAACCACTTGTAAAAGACCGAAAGTGGACGCACATCTCTCATCACTTATAAAAATTGATTCAAGTTGAATACAAGGTTTAAATCTAAGGCAGGAAACAATAAAAATCCTCAAAGAAAGTGTGGGAAAAACACTTGAAGATATCAGCCTGGGGAAAGATTTTATGAAGACTTCCATGGCAATTGCAACAACAAAAATAAACAAATGGGCCATAATTCACCTGACAAGCTTTTGTACAGCTAAGGAAACAACAACCCTGGGTAGAACAAACAGACAACCTTCAGAATGAAAAAAGATATTTGCATATTATGAATCAGACAAAAACTCTATAGATAACTAGGATCTATAGACAATTCAAATTACAACAAAATATTGAAAGTCAATTTTATGGATTGAAAGCACAACTGTATATATTGGACTTATTGAAGGTAAAGAAAGTAGCAATTAGAACTGAAAAAAATATCATTCTTACTAAGGAAAAACAGATTAAAGAAAAGATAGAAGTATAGAGAGGGCATCTGTAAGGATACAACACTCTCTGAAGTGATTGCAAGAACTGAAACCAGTGCACAGGATTTCCCTGCAGATTTTAATTACAGACGTCTAGGGTATGCCCTTGTACACTCATGAATATTTTCCCTTTACCAGGCAAGCAACAATTTTCATTGCCCTGTGGGGAATTTGAGCTGTGGGAACATGGGGTTTTATTTAGCTGAATCCAAAATAAAATTACAAATTATTTCTGGTCTAAAATTTACTGCTTTGAAGCAAATAATTAAAGCATTCCCCTAAATTAAAGTGATTTTTATCACACAGGCATCCATGTCATTTTTAAACATTTAAAGGACATATACATAATTGATTTACTTTTTAATTGTGGTATTTAAAAATAAAATTTCTTTAATAAACTTGGGGGAAAATTACTTTTCTTCTTCCTTTTCCTATACTTCAATCATAGTAACTTTAGAACCAAAATGCCTGCTGATGACACTGCCCCAAATCCTTTCCCTGCCTGCACACAATTTCTGTGTCTCAACAATTTTCTTCTCCCTTCAATCCCAGCTTCATCTGGGACCCCTCACATGAAGCCTCTGCGAGCCCTTGGATTGGAGCAGCTGGAACACGGCCTGACGGATTGTCCTGGTCTTCAAGCTGTAAATGACAGGGTTCAGGACAGGTGGGAGGAGCAGATACACATTGGCCAAAGTGCTACAGAGCACCCTTGGGGTGGAGCAGAAGAGACAGCGTGCAAAAGACAGGCTGATCATTGGAACGTAGAAGACAAAGACAGCACAAATGTGACAGACACAAGTGCTGAAAGTTTTCTGCTGTTTCTTTGGGGTCACAGTACTCAGGACAGTATGTAGGATCAGGACATAGGAGAAAAGAATAAAGAGCCAGTCAGTGCCATTCAGGTAGAGCTGAAGAAACATCCCACAAAAACTATTGATCCAGGGTTTGGAAAATGTGTATTTGATGACGTCTGGGTGGTAACAGAATGGGTGGGAAAGCTCTTGACCCCCATAAAAAGATACAGTCTGTAGGGGTGTTAAAATCTGCAACTGTTATGTTTCTGGAAGATATTAAATTGCTCATGTCTGTTAGGTTCTCCCTTATAAATTGAAGAGCATTCTGGTTGGGTGCATAAATGTTAACAATTGACATATCATCATATTTGAGTGTTTCCCTTAAAAAATATGAAGTGACTATCTTTGTCTTTCCTTGCTTTTGTTGGTTTAAAGTGTAATGTATCTGCAAGTAAAATTGCCACCCCTGCTTTTTTCTAATTTCCATTTACCTGCATTATAGATGCCCATCCCTTCAACCAGAGTCTATATTTATCCTTTCAGGTAAGATGAGACTCTTATATGCAGCAGATGTCTGGACTGAGTTTTTGTATCCAGTCCACCAACCTGTGCCTATTAAGAGGACAATTTAAGCCATTCACATTAATTAAGGGAATTGATAAGCCTGGTAATATTTTGGATGTCAAGTTTTTCTAAAGTCCAGTGGAAATTTTAAATCTTTTCACCACTGTGGAAGTTGGGTTTTGGTCAAGAATTTCAGAGTGAGTTTACTTTGGTGGTAGAGCATTGTGCTGGTCATTACAGAGGAAGGGTCTGAGAATATCATGAAGAGCTGGTTTGGTTATCGCAAATTTCTTCAACGTGTGTATGTCATTAAAGTATTTAACTTCCCTGTCATAAATGAAACTCAATGTAGCTGGATACAGGATTCTGGGCTGAAAGTTGTTTTGTTTTAGGAGATTGAAGATCAATGACCATCCTCTTCTGGCTTCAAAGTTGTAGCAAAGAAATCTGCAGTCATTCTAATATACTTCCCCTTGATGGTTATAATTTTCTTATGTCTGGCTGCCTACAAGATTTTCTCCTTCATATTAACTTTGGTGAAGTTAATTACAATGTGTCTATAACATGCTTTGTTGGGGTTGAGTTGTGCTGGAGTTCTAAAACTGTCTGCTATCTGAATTTCAGTATCTTTTGCCATGCTTGGGAAGTTCTCCTCAACTACCTCTTGGAGCAGAGTATCTATGCCTTTTGGACTACCCTCTTGTCCTTCAGGGATTCCTATAAGGCAAATGTTTGCTCCTTTGGCGTGGTCCCAAGGTTTTCTCAGGGAATGATCCATTTTTGCTCTCCACTTCTCTCATTCTTTGAGCATTTGAGAGCGTTCAAAAGTTGTGTCTTCAATGCCAGAGATTCTTTCTTCTGCCTGCTCCATTCTGTTAATGAGGGATTCTACTGTATTTGTCAGATCTTTTAGGGCTGCAAGTTCTTACCTCAATGTGTCAAAATCTTTGGTGACTTTTGTCTCTGAATTCATTGCATTCTTGAGTCTTTTCAATTGCTCCATGAATTTCTAATTCCAACTTTACCTCCATTCTGATAACTTATTTGGAATCCAAATTCTGAATTCAATTTCTGACATCTCAGCCATTTGTTTATGAATGAGATCTTCTGTTGTGTCTCCTTTTTCATTTCTTAGGGGAGTTGATCTACTCTGATTATTCAGGTTGCCCAAGTTTTTCCTCTGATTCTGCCCCTTGATTATTTTTCACCATTTGGCTAGAGAAGCTAGTAAGGTGAAATTGAATTGAGGGCTCCTGGAGTTGTAATTAACCATCCCTTTACCAAAGAACTGGGACTGGTGATTACAGCTTTCCCCTAAACTTTAAAAATGTCCCATTCAGTACTACAGCCTGAAACTCTGGGGAACTGCTTGGTGTTGTGGGGCTACCTAGATCCAATCTGTAATCGACTAGTCTCTGTCCAATCCTAGCAAAGCAGTGGTTTGGGCTGCAATCTCAGCTGTGGAGATATGTAAGCAACTAAGTCACCCTGCTCCCCTCAACAGGTGACAACTTGAAGAGGAGAATCCCACACTCCCATAACAACACAACGAGTGTACAACCTTGGTGGGTCCCTGGGTTATCAGCCCAGGTTAAGAGTTCCAAGCCATTTATCCCAGACAACAGAAACACTGATCAGGTGGGAGAGTTCAAAAGGTCTTCAGCATGTAGGCAGTGTGGGTCGACTAGCAGCTCAAGTGTAACTCACTGCAGTGCTCTGTGGAGGTAGAAAAGCCCACCTAGCAAAATAGTACAGGAGGCTAGTGCCTTCTTCCCCACCTTGCACCTCCATCTCATCCAGCCACTGGTAGCCCCACAGTGCTGTGGCCCAGTTCCCTCCAATGAGCAATGTGCCAGAGATTTGGGCCAGCCAGAGTCAGAGGGAAGTCAATGCCTCCTCGGCCAAGCAAACACACTCTTCCACCAGTTGGCTGGGGAAGTCAAAGGCTGATTAGCTTGGGTGCTCAATGGAAACTGGGGAGTGTTCCACCTGAGCTCCTTCCATACCAAAGGTTAACAAAGCAGTAAATGTTTTTTACCATCAGAGACCAAAAAAGGTATCAACAATTGCGCTTCAATAAAGCAAACTATTTCAAAGGATACCACAATAAAAGTGAAAAGCCAAGCCACAGACAGAGAAAATAGTTAAGAAATATATAACAAAGAAAGTCCCTCCCGCCCAAAAAAGGGAAGCAGATGAAAAAAAAATGATAATAATTAAAAAAAATTTTAACAATAACTCCTACAAGAAATAAAAAAGAATAAAAAGCAAAAACAACGAAGAGAGAAGAAAAGGTAACAAAATTATTTTTATATATGTATATATAGGTATCTAAAAACATGGGACATATATATGGTAGGGATCGACTTTAGTAGGAATATATTTATGAATGGACATCAGGTGGTGGCATGAGTGGTTCCCAGGCTTAAATTGTTCTTGGTGTTTGCCTGATTACCTGCTTGGTGCCTAGAACCTGCCAAACTGCTGATTCCATTGATCTCAAAAAGTAGACCTTTAAATAGTTTCACTGACATTGTTTATCTAGTTGAAGGTCCTATAAAATATATTTTCCAAGTGTCCCTGGTACCCTAAGAGTGACTCTGTATTTATATAAAAATTGATCAATATATCACTGAAAAAATGATGAAAAATCAGAAATTGCTCCAAGCATATAATTAATTGATTCTCAATAGAGAAATCAATACAACTCAGTTATAGAAAAATGTCTTTATGGTGGTAGAACAACCAGATATCTGTCTTAAAAATACAAAATTAACTTCAACTTCAACTTCAATGTGTCAAAGACCAAATAGTTTTGAGATATAATGTAAACCTAAATTTGCAATCTACAATTATAAAGCTTCTAAAATGAAAAAAAGGACATTTTCATAAACTTGGGGAAAGCAATGATTTTTTTAAACAGGACACCTGGAGAGTATACATTATATTAATGGACATCTTCACAAAAGGCCATTACATTAATGGCCTTTTTCACAAAAAGCATTAGCTGTTTAAAACACACAAACTCTTTCACCATTATATTATTTCTGAGGTCACCTTTATGTCTTTAAGTCACCAAAGATAGTAACTATGAGGAACGGTTCTTTTTGTTTCTAAGCATGGAATATGATTTAGAATACTTCTGTATTTCATCACTCAAATTTCAAGCACACTACATGGGTGAAAACATCCTGGATCTAAAGGACCTTAAAGAGTTGCATTACCCCTTAAGAATGTTGGACACATTACACTGTTTCTCAGACCTTTCCCTAAAGTTTGAGGAAGTCATTTTGGGTCTGGCCTCTTCACAACAACCATATTAGCTCTGGGATTGCATTCTGTGTTCCAGACTCAGGGCTGGGATAGTGTTTGCAAACTCTTAATAAATCCTCCTGTGCATGGTAGAACTTAAGTCTCCCCACCAAGTCTAGAATTATTTTTTATGTTTACATTATTTTGAGGTACCTGGAAGGTGTTGTTATTTCTTCCAGAATTAAAAAAGAATAACAAAGTTTATTTTTATGAAATATCTTCGAAAGTACCTATTGAAATAAATTTATTCAGACTTCATGTACATGTAAGTAGTATTAAAAGGGATATAGTCTTTTCTTATACACAAAATCTTACTGAATTAGTCTTAAAATTAATAAATTGCTGAATTGGGCAGTCCTGCGGCCCTAGGAGTAGAGCACTGGCCCCATATACCAGAGGTAGAGGGTTCAAACCCAGCCCTGGCCAAAAAACTGCAACAAAAAAAATAAAAATAAAATTGTTGAGTAATAGATTTCAGCAAACTATAAATACTTTTAGAAAAATCATTCAGACCATGTAAATAGACACAGGTAGCTCAGAGCATATATGCATCTTTGCTTTTTAAACTTCCTGTTTTTAGTTTGCCTTCAAGTCAAATTAATTGTAATTTGCCAAACCACTACTGAGTTTCTTCACTACCTTTTTGACTAACACATCTATATATCTACCTTCTATGGTATAGATGGTGTCCAACATTCTCAAGGAAATCTGCCTGGCTGAACTTTCACCAACAAAACAATTGCTTTGTGAATTCATGTATTCATTTGTAAACATTGCATACCATTCTTCCTCATAAGGGTGTCATATTTACCAAATGAGATAATGTAAAAGAGATCTGGCACTGTGTCCTTTACTTAGTGAGTAGTCTACTAATGCAATTTCTCTTATTCTTTTGCATTCTGTGCTCTTGAACACTTCCTATAATTGCATAGCACTATTATACTTATGACTAAATCTAATTTTACAATAATGCTAAGAGAAATTAAGAGAATATTAACTATTGAATAGTTCTCATATAGGAGAACTTTCACTTTCCATCTTTGTTCAACAACAGGGTTGGTCCTATAATCAATTGTACTCATTTGTATTCTGAATTCTGATTTTTTAAAAATTTTCTGATTTATTTTTTATTTTTCTGATTTGTATTTATTTTAATAAAATGCAATTAGTAAGATGTCCATTAATATAATGTATACTCTCCAGGTGTCCTCTTGTTATTTAATGAGTATGCTTTGTTTTTCTCCCACTAGGCTTATGGAAGTCACTACTAACTCTTAAAATAGAATGTTAAATTAAATTAATTTCAAGAACTTTAATTTAAAAGGAATTTTAAAATATGGTATATTTCTCTTCAAAAGATTCATTTAAAAATGTAACTAGTCTATTTCCTTCAGATTTTCATATTTCTGAGAATAGAGTTTTGGGTAATATTCATTAAGGATTTCTTGAATTTCTGAGGAGTCTGTCGTGATTTCGCCTGTGTCATTTCTGATTGATGAAATTAGGGATTTTACTTTTCTATTTCTGGTTAGGTTAGCCAAAGGTTTATAATTTTGTTAATCTTTTCAAAAAGCCAAATTTTTAATTCATTGATCTCTTCAATAATGCTTTTGTTTTTAATTCATTTAAATCTGCTCTAATTTTGGTTATTTCTTTTCTTCTGCTGGGTTTGTGGTTGGAATGTTTTTCCTTTTCTCCTTGTTTGAGATGATCCATTAAGTTGTTGATTTCCATTCTCTCAAGGAAGGCTTCCAAAGCTATATATTTCCTTTCTAGGACTGCCTTTGCAGTATCCCCTGGGCTCTGGTAATTCATGTCTTCCATTGACCCACGAATGGATTAATAAATTCTGGTATATGTATACCATGAAATACTATGCAGCCTTAAGAAAAAAATGGATACTTTTCCTCTTTTATGTTTACATGGATGGAGCTGGAACAGATTCTTCTTAGTAAAGTAACCCAAGCATGGAAGAAAAAGTGTCCAATGTAATCAGCACTTTCATGAAACCAATTTATAATCACTCATACTTTCATATGAAAGATAAATCACAACTGTAGCCCAGGATGAAGGAGGGAAGAGGAGGGGTGTCAGAGGGGAGGGGGTAAATGGTGGGACCACAACTATGGAGGATATTGCAAGGGTACATGTCAAATCTGTTAAGTATAGAATATAAATATCTTAACACAACAATTAAGTAAAAGAGGTGAAAGCTATATTAACTAGTTTGATCTAAATGTTCCAAATTGTTGATAATATCAGCATTTTTACCCCATAAATGCATTAATGTATATATGATCTATGTGTATATGACTTATTAATATATATATATATATAATTAGTAATATTCCCTGTCTTCAGCTGTTATCTGCAAGTTCTTAAATACATGGTTACAGGACAGAACATCAAATAATTCTTACAGATGTCACACTTTCTATGCTAGGCAACAAACAATTTGGCACAAGGAAAGACAATATTTTATGTGAGCAAGGACATCTTTATTTGTCCAATCAAGTCACACAGAATAAATGATATATTTAATTTATTTAATGTATAAATAATCTTTATTTCTGATGGTCATAACTGACTTTTTACAGAATAGATTCTTCCTCTTTCAAACCAGACAATTCTAACCTTCTGCAGTAATCTTGGTCTGAACAAATATCTGGATGATCTTTCTTTGTATTTCTTTGGTCTTCACAGTATAGACTATGGGATTTAGCACTGGGGGTACAAGAAGGTAGGCATTTGCCATGAGGGCATGAGTCAGTGGTGACAGGTGCTTACCAAAATGATGAATGACAGTCACCCCAATGAGTGGCACATAGAAGATGAGTACAGCACAAATGTGAGAAACACAGGTGTTAAGTGCTTTCAAATGGCCCTCTCCTGAGGCAATAGCCATCACTGTACGGAGAATGAACACATAAGAGAGGAGGATGGAGAGAGCATCAGAGCCCAGAGTGAAGATGACAGCGATGAGGCCATACAGACTGTTGACACGGGTACTGGCACAGGCAAGGTGCATAACATCTTGGTGAAGGCAGAAGGAGTGGGACAAGATGTTAGAGTGATAGAAAGGGAGCCTTTTGATGAGGAAAGGCAAAGGCAAAATGGCACAAGCTGCCCTTGACAAGATGACCACCCCTGTATTGCAGACCACACCACTGGTTAGAACAGTGCTGTATCTGAGGGGACTCCAGATTGCCACAACTCGATCAAAAGCCATGGCCACCAGCACACCAGACTCGATGGCTGAGAAGGTGTGGATGAAGTACATCTGAACAAGACAGGCATCAAAAGCAATGAACTTGTAGTTAAACCAGGATATGCCTAACATAGAGGGCAAAGTATAAAGGACAACCCCTATGTCTGCCAAGGCCAGCATGCACAGAAAGTAGTACATGGGGATATGCAGAGACGATTCAGACTTGATGGTAGAGATGATGACACCATTGCTAAAAAGGGCAATGGTATAGATAGCACCCAGCGGGAATGCATCCAGTAATTCTTTTGCTCAAGCCCTGGAATTCCAGTTAAAACAAAGTAAAGATGTTGGAAGTGGGAGTGGTTATCATCTGCCATGGTGCCAATGTGAAGTAAGCATGAGAAGGGAGATGGTCAGATCCTGAAGTATGGCTCCCTAAAAATACAGTGACAGAAATTAAAATATGTTAGACTCTGACTTCCCTGGGAATAGAGCTATTTTATTTCTACTCCAGTAATAAAATAGTGGGTGTGTATGTAAAAGGGAGGGAAATGTAAGAGAAGATGGAATCCTTGGAAGTAGTAATCCCACAAATTACTACTCTATGGTGTATTCTGTTGAGGGAGTTTCCACTGACAAAGGGGAAAATCACTCAAGTAAAAGTGTCATATTTATTCTAAAGTACACATTGTACGTAAAACGTCTTCTGCCTCTCCTGTCCTTTCTTCCCTCTTTCTTTATCAATATCATATAAGTTGTTGATTCAAAGCCTGAGGATATAAAAGCCCAGACAATATAAATGTAAGAGTCAATATAAAATATGAATTACTTGATTACCCACAAAGGATACCATTCCTACTCATTATACTCCTGATGCCAAGGAATCACATGAGGTAATAGATCATATATGTATGGCAGGGGTGAAAATACCCGGTGCACATTCCTATGCTTCTGTTTGACCATGACCCTCTTTCCTTCTTCCCTAAGGCTGGATGAAGCCTTAGAATCATTCTCAACTGAAGAACTACAGGCAGCCACTTCAATTGTGTAAAACAAAATGTGTTTACTATTTCTGTATTAGTAGAATCTTAGCCCAGGGGAAGCAAATTATAACAATTTAGAAATCAACAACAGCAATTCTTTTTTACAGTAACCCATTCTGTCCAAAAGAAAGCAAGATACCCAGGGATCACCTGAAGCCCCTTTCAGAATCAAAATTATCTGGAAATCTTTTATTGCTTAGGCACAGTGATCATGTTACACCCTAATATGGAGGCCTCATTGAAGCTCTGAAAATTATGTTCACACTAACTAAACTGGTAATTATGTTTATTCCCAAACACCTGTTGATGGAGTCAGTTGACTTTGGACACACTTGCCAGTCACAGGTAGAATATGCTATCTTTGAAAAACCTGAAAAGCCTTCAAACATAAAACACTTCATTGCTTCTTTACACGATTGGAATCAAGTTGACTAAGAGGACATGTAGTGTTAAGAGGATGGACTCTACGTCCACATATCCTGTGTTCGGATCCCAAATCTCCCAGTCTTCATTGTAGCCCCTACTTATGTTATGTAAGGTTGGACAGTTAAGTTAGCAAACCCATTCTAGAAAAAGTGCTACATACCTCATTGCTGAATATCACTACAGTCACCAGATAGCCAAGGGAATACTTCAAAGGCAACTACAGTGATATTTATCAATGAGGTATGTAGCTCTTTTTCTAGAATGAGCTTGCTAACTTAAATGTCCGACCCCATATGTGAACAATAACACCACCACTTCACAGATCAGTGTGTGTAAAGGCCTAGGGGGGAAAATATGGTCTTCTTATTGTGGTTACTAAGAATTAAAAAGTTCTGCTATTTCATATATTCTAAGCATTGATATTGGATTTGTTGTTTTTCTTATTTGTTGTTCATTTGGGTTTTTTGATCAGAGTACATTGCAATCACTGAAAGTGGAAACTGAACCCACACCTTTCACCATTAACTAAGATAGACTCTCACTGGATCAAAGATTTAAACTTAAGACATGAAACTATAAAAATCCTAGAAGAAAGTGCAGGGAAAACTCTTGAAGGAATCGGCCTGGGTGAATTTTTTATGAGGA
>CAUYON010213631.1:0-11953 GCA_963573935.1 Arctocebus calabarensis
AGCTGGGACCACAGGCGCCCGCCACAACGTCTGGTCATTCTTTAGGTTGCAACTGTCATTGTTGATCCGTGGGCCCGGGCTGGATTCAAACCCGTCAACTTAGGTGTAAGTGGCTGGCGCCTTAGCCTGTTGAGCCACAGGGGCCAAGCACGAGATGCCAACTATTAAGTTTCTGTTCTTCCAGTCCACATCTTCCCTGGAAACTGTACCTTTCTTTTCTTTTCGGCCAAAGGTGAAGTCCTAATACAAGGTACAACTAATCCCCATTAAAGTTCCACACAACCCCGTCAGGGAAGGCAGCGTAGGGGAGGGAAGAACTCCGATTTGGAGTTAGGCAGCCCTGGGCTCAAGTATTGGCCCTGCTGGTCACCAGCTGCGAGACCTGAGCCTTAACGTCTTTACCTGTAAAACAGGAATAAGATCGAAACTTACCTCATGAGATTGTAATAAAGGAGAAATGAGATGTACACCATGTCTTAATGTATCATGTGGGATATAATAAGTGCTTAATAAATGCATGTATGACTATTCATGTGTGACTGTATATAAATAAACATGTAGGCCCTATACCACATCTGCCTTTGTAAATTGGAAGCTTTGAAGAGAGACATGTGTGCTTGGAGTTGCTTATGAGAAATCACAAGTGTTCAATACATCATTAAAAAATGAATCAAGGGTGGCACCTGTGGCTCAAGGAGTGGGGAGCTGGTCCCATATGCCGGAGATGGTGGGTTCAAACACAGCCCTGGCCAAAAACTGCAAAAAATAACCCCAAACAAACAAACAAATAATACAGTGTCACAATGTCCCAGTAAGATGCTGGACAGAGTTCCCAGACTTTCCATCTATTAACTCATCTGATCCTCACAATGACTTTTAGGCAGATACTGTTATTATTCCTGTTTCATAGATGAGGCACAGAGAGGTTAAGTAACTTGCCCAGTGCCACACAGTCAATAAGTGGTAGAGCCAGAAATCAAATCCAAAGCTGTAGCCACAGAGTCTATGCTTCTGACCACTGCAGGGGGAGAAAAAAAAGCCCAGGTTAGCCTCAAGGGCAATTTTGGGTATGTCTAGATCTGTACTGTTAATACAGCAGCCAGTAGCTATGCATGGATATTTAAATTTAAATTAGTTAAAATTAAGTGAAATTTAAAAAGTTCCTTGGTCACACCAGCCATATTTAAAGTGCTCAACAGCTACCTGTGGATGATGGCTGCCATACTGGGCCACACAGAGACAGGCTGGTTCCATCATCACGAAGTTTTATCAGACATTGTTGTCCTAGATAATTCTAGAAAGTATCAACTAAACATAAGACACAAACTCAACAGGTACGTCGTAGATTTTTTTTTAATTTAAATACAACTTCATGTTATTTGCACCTAGCCCAGATTTTTTGAAAAAAAGACATGCCACATGAGTAGTGAAGTTAACAAAATATGAGCAACCACATAGAAGGTAATCTAAGGTGACTTCATATACACAGCTCCTCAGAGAAACACAGAGGTAACTTTGTTTTGCCTATCAGCCCGTGTGGGACCAGATCTGGAATTCACAAGCCTGCAGGGCAGGTTCCCTAATGCTCCCCCAATGGACGTTCTGTGTCCACACGGGGACATCAAGCTGTCCGGCTTCCACCAGAAAAGCAATGGAGACCTCAGCCCTTCCTCTTCAACCTAGCATTCAACTCCATGCTGCAAAAACCCTTGGTGAACCTGAGGCTTGATGTGATGGCAGCTGAAGTTTAAACCCAAGTTTGGTGAGCTTGCTTCAGGCACCGGACCTGGCAGCTAGGAAGGACTTGCAGGTGTGATATTTAATGTTGCTTCCCAAGACCCTCGGGATGTCAGAGCCACGGTAAACACACAGAACTGATGTTCTTCTCCATCCTTACAGTGCCCTTTATTGCCACCAGCAAACAGTTCATTTATACTTAGGGACAAAGACTGGGAGAAGTTAGCTCAGACAGATTCAGAACTTTGGTGACGAAGGCTCCACACCAGCTGTTCTTCCCACTGCTCAAGTGACCTCCCCCTGACTTCCATTCAGGAAACCACCCTGTAAGTTTCCGCTCAGAACCTCTCCTGGCTCAGCTATGTGGAATGATGTCACCGCCCCCAAACTGAAGGTAGGGGAGCCACTCAAGCCCCAGCAGCAATTCCTGGGTGGCACTGTCCCCATGATCTGCAGCAGACCTGAAATGATAGTGCACTTTTATCTACTCATCTCAAGAGAGCTGGCTGGCACTGGGTTAAAAGGCCCAAGGTTAAAAGATGGAAGGAGGGGCAGAGTGAGTTTGGGAACACACATGCCAGGCAGAATTGTTACTGATCACCTAGGTCCCACAACCTAAATAGCCTTCCTGTTCACCTTCATTCACTCTGCCCTTGCCCTCAGCCTTAGAAAAATCACTTTGGAAATGAAGAATACTTGAATCAGTGATACCTGATTTTATTTCCCCCTTTGTGTTGTGTTCCTGCAGGTTCAGAGCTTGACCTCGAAAGGTGACTTATTACCACTTCTGATTCCCTGAACGAGTCCTTTCACCAGTGCTGATCCTGCATTCTCTTCCTCACGAACTATCAATGGCTCCCGTGCTCTCAAGAATACGCTTTAAAAAAAAAAAAAATTTAAACTCCTCAGCCAGGTACTCAAGACCCCCCTTGAGTTTTATTTTGGCCTTTGCTGCCTACCTTTCAAGCCCTGTCTCCCACCACATTCCCTGGCTCTCCTTTTTTTGCCAGCCACCCCTCTCCACTTCTGTGCCTTTGCAAATGCTGGCCCCTCTGCCCTGGGGTAGGGGTCAGGGGGTGATCACCCTACTTTCTGTGCTTTGCTCAGATCTACCACCCATCTACGAGTGGAGCCAAAATCCAACTCTGAATGGCGCTTTGGGCTCAGGGTCTGACCTTTACCAGGGCCACCACAACTCATTTTCTGTGGCCCACTATTGCACATACAACTATCACAGTCTGCCCGGCCAGAGATTCCTGGGAATTTGTGTCTCCCCTGCTGGCCTGGAAGGCAGGAACTATGTCTGGTCTCTATAGCTTTGACCCCCCAAACTTAACACATAGCAAATGCCTTATAAATATTGTTAAATAGAGTTGATACCCATCCTAAGGGGAAAAAAGCTTATTGTCTGTTGCCTTACGAGGCATTAAAAACACAATACAGAAGTGGTCAAGATACAATACAGAAGTGGTTATCACAGGCAACAAATGAAGGCATTTTGGAAGGCAAGGTACTAAATCGGTATTAAGCACATCCGTAAAGATAAATGATCTGTCAACACTGGTCTATTAACACTGTTATCTTGCCTATGAAAGGCTGTCTCTGAAAGCAGTGAGAGTAGTTCTAAGAGCATTCATAGGATGAAGAAATGCCACAGATCCTATGGGGATTATTCAACCCGCCAAAAGGAATCCCAGAGAGGAAACAACTGGTAATTCTAACCTCCTAACAGGGATGCACAGGGCCCTGGGGGGCTTTAGCAGACCTTCTTTTTCCATTATTAGGCTTTCCAGGTATGGGATCTCTAGATTACTGGCATCAGAACCACCTGTGGTGCCAGCTAAGCATGCAGTCCCCTTTAATCAGAGTATCCACAGTTGGGGTCTAGGAACTCGCATTTTACATCAACTCCTAGGAGGTCCATCTGCTCATTAAAGTGTGCAAACCTTCACTTGCCTCTCTCAGAAGTTTACAGTCGGTCTAGGAGAAGATAATCAGGTACAGAAAGAGAGAAATAGCCCATTTTTGAGAATGCCCATTTTTTGAAATAGCCCATTTTTTCTCCCAGACACAAGTGCAGGAGGTTAAGATCCAGGGAGTCTCAACTGATTCCAAGGAAACTGACCAATAACTCAAAGTGGGCTGAGAAGGAGACTTTGGAGCGCGGAGCAGATGTGCAAAATGCTGTCTCTGAAATGAGTACCCCCAACTTTCCCAGGGGCACTGATATGCAGGGGAAAAAATAACACGTAACAGTTCTATCTTCTCAAGTGGTGCGGTCACGTTTTGTATGATGAAGAGGGATTTTTCTTCCAGTATGGGATGCAGTAACCTCACCTTTGCTCCATCCTCCTCAATCTTCCCCTTAACACCAGTTCCCCTGGGGGAAAGAAAACCCAATCTCCCAGGCCCCAAACTAGTTTTCAGAGCAGAGTCAATATAAACACAGTACGCACATCTTCACGGGAAGGGCAGAGACAACTGGAAGGCAGATAGATGTACATTTCCTACACAAGAGTGACAGAATGTCCTGCCCAGGGGTGGCCCACTCTGCCATGTAAAGGATGCGAATGTATCACAGATCTGGCATCATGAGTGAGAGAGGCCAGGCATGCACGTGAGGTGGAGGAAGACAGATTTAGAGATCTCCAGCCCTTCACTGGGTTCGAGACCATCTCAAGTGGAACCTCTACCTTGCCTTAGCTCCTGAAAAACGTTGCAACCTTTGGTCGTTGACCTAGGAAGCTCAGTTTCCACCTTACTGATGGTAAACAGGCTTTCCAAATACGGCTGGGCTAAAACCAGGCAGAGGCCGAATTCCATATCCCCCATCTGGAATACTCTTTCTTTCCCTGACCCTCATCATTTGAAATTTCCAAGACCAAGATCATGTATCCTTTTGTTAGATACAAAGGCTTTCTAAGATCAGTCTCCATAGAGTTGTCAGTTAAAAAAAAAAAAAAAAATGAGACTTGAAAGGCAAGTTTTAGAATTAAGGGTTGAGCCACTGCCAGCTGGGCTTGAACAGTTACAAATGGAGGGAGGTGAGTCTCATTCCTTCTTGGTGTGCTCCAGGACTCGGTAGGGAACCCCAGAGGCGCTCCTGGGGCCGTGTTCTTCTTGCATGACTGGCAGTGTGGCAGGAGTGTAGATCTCAGAAATGCTGTCGTTGTTTTCCAGGGCCCCGTAGGAAAAAGAAGCTTTGAGGTCAGGCTGGACCGTCATGCCCTTGTCATGCATGTTCTGCATACCTGAAAAGAAACCCATTTCCCCCACATCATTACGTGGTAAGGGGGCCGAGGAGGGGGCTGCATTCTCCCTCTCTCCTGCCATGGGCTAATTTCAGTACTCAGGAGCTAATCATGTGCACGGTCAATTTCCTGAATGCTTTAGGTTTCAAAGAGACCCATCCATAAACATATTCTGGAAATATTACAGTTGCTAAGCAACAGGGGATGAATCTCCAGGAAATATGCACACAGACCAGCCACTGTCAAGAGGAACCCTCAGCCGCCCTAGAATGGGGTAAGAATGCCTGTGTGGGCCCCAGGTGGAGTGGTGCCAGCACTGTGCTTTGAACGTGGTAGATGCCAACACTTCACTGCTGAATTAAATCAGAATCAGGAAGCTACATTACGCTGTGAGGAAAGAGGGTCAATTTTGCATCATGGACATCTCAAGGTGACAGAAGCATCATGGTGCCCAGAGAGAGATTTTGACCTTTAATGTTAACATTCCTGGTCCATATATAGGGGAAGGTGCGATTCTGCTTATTACTTCTAGGCACACTGATGTTGGATTCCTACTTACATTTGAGAGCAAAGACTCTAATCTTTAATTCCCTTGCTCTTATCCTGGAATCCCACTCACTAGTCGGGGTAGTGAGGTGGGGAGAAATGGTTACTTTGGAGGCCAACTCTTTTTCTGCTAGGGAATTAGAACCCTTCAAATTCTCCTGCCTCCAGGCTTGAGTCATGAGAAATTGAATGCCAAGTATCTTTGTGAAACTATGATAGTAGCTGACATCTGACTGGTTAATGTGCCCTGGGCATGGGGCTAAGCACTTTAAATAGTAATAGTAACCACAGCTAATGGCTATCTGCACTGTTTAGAGGGTGGCAGACACTTTTAGAATTACAAAGTTTTATCTCATATGTTCCTTAGGATGACTGATAAAATAAGAGGCAGTTGCAGGTTTAAGCAATTTGTCTGAGCTCACACAGGTAGTTAAGCGGCAGTGCCAGGGGTCACACTTGGGGTTTAAACTTGGAATCCCACAGTCTTAACTGAATGCTGTGTGGCCTCCCTATACATCTGCGCTTAAACCCCAAATAATGCAGTTACAGAGATGAACTATCCTCATTCTCTATATAAGAAAGCAGAGATTCAGAGAGGTGAAGTAACTCGCCCAAGGTCACACAGCTAATGAGAGACAGAGGTGGGCTCTTACCCCTCTGCCCACGGCCTGCCAAGACCCAGTCTGTGGAAGGCCTTTTTCCTCTGTAGTGCACAAGACCTGGCTGATGGTCCATTGAAGGAAGCAGTTTAAGAGTCTGTGGTGTTGATTTTGGGGGGGGGGGGTAGGGGGAAGCTGACAGGGGTCTGTTTCTCACAGAAGAGAGTTGGTTTACCAGGTGTGGTTTAGATTTTGGATTTTGTCAATGCCTTCCAGCCAAAGACCAATAGGAACAGCCAAACAATTTGGGTGTACTGATTTGTTGCAGAGAGAGATGGACACCAACGACAACCAGAAGGTACTTGAGTAAGAGGATGTGACAGAGGACTTATGATTGGGCTTTGGGTCAGATGGTTTGAGGGAGGGTTCAAGGAAGTGAGGCTTTGCTTAGATCAGTGATTTTCAACTAATGTGCCAGGAAATTTTTTTAACAACGATTAATTAAATTATTTTCAAAAGAAGTTCAAAGCAAAGTATATTCTTTTTTTTTTTTTTTTTTTCTGAGACAGAGCCTCAAGCTGTCACCCTGGATAGAGTGCTGTGGTATCACAGCTCACAGCAACCTCCAATTCCTGGGCTCAAGAGAGTCTCCTGCCTACTCTTTTTTTTTGATCAACATAATTTAAGTGTGCTGCAGAAGCTTAACTACAGGTTCAAGTGTGCCATGAGATAAAAAAGGTTGAAAAACACTGCTTTAGATGCTGTCCGGAAGCAGGGACAATTCTATGATGGGGATCTTGATAATTCTTATCTATAAGATTGAGGCTAGGCTCGGCGCCTGTGGCTCAACAGGCTAAGGTGCCAGTCACGTACACCTGAGCTTGAGGGTTTGAATCCAGCCCAGGCCCACCAAACAACAATGACGGCTGCAACCAAAAATTGGCCGGGCGCTGTGGCTGGTGCCTATAGTCCCAGCTACTTGGGAGGTAGAGGCAGGAGACTCTCTTGAGCCCAGGAATTGGAGGTTGCAGTGAGCTGTGATGCCACGGCACTCTATCTGGGGTATCAGTTTGAGACCCTGTCTCAAAAAAAAAAAAAAAAAAGATCGAGGCTAAAACTGTAAGTGGTGAAGTAGTAGCAGTAGTCTCTCATATTAGCTAAGATATAAGGAGATGGTTGGCCTTTTTTTGTGGCTTAGACAATGTTCTTGTTTTATCTGTGTCCAGACATAATTATGAAGCGGTCCTGTTTGTGTCCTGATTCTTTATTGTCACAGAGTGGCCTTGTCTGCTGTTGATGTTCTTTGAAATTGTTATGTCCCGCAGAGAAAGCCAAGGCCCAGCTATGGGTAGCAGGTCAGCTCCTGGAGGCCAGAGGGTATTTTTTCTCACTCGTTTCTAAGAATTCTTTCTAGTGCTTCAACTACTTACAGCCTCTCCAAATTGTGAGATACAGAGAATTTGAATGCCTCTTGAGCAGCAATGGGTCTGTCTATTCTGAAGATTCCAGCCTATGTAGACAAGAGAGAAGTCCTGACGCTGACTGACCAGGGAAACCAAACGGCTAGAAAATCGTCTCTGTTTAAGCTGAGACTGTCCAGCAGTTTTACTCTGCATGTTTCACCTGGCGCCAAGCAAGGGTTTGAAGTTTTCCAAATTTTTCTTAAAGCAAAAGGCAAGTGAAACCAAACATAACCAGGCATCTACCATGTCCCAGACACCGTGCCAGACTCCTTTACACATATGATCCCACTACCCTACAAGGAGGAATCCCAATTTACCAAGTCAGGATAAGAGGCCTTGGGATGTCGTCACACAGTGGGTAGATGGTAGAACTGGGATTTGAATCCAGGTCATCTAAATCCCAAGTTCACACAGGATACCTTTAATCTCAAACTACCATGGTGGGGCCGGGTCTCCTTTCTTTAATCATCTAACTTCCCACTGGTCAAAAGGTGCAAAGGAAAAGCTGAGAGCCACACCCCAAAATGGACCACAGAGTGTGGGTATCAAAGATTACCTTAGGTTACCTTCTATTTTCCACCCGGAAATACATCTATATATATGTGTATACAAATATTTATATAGATATATACACAGAGATTATAAACGCACAAACACACATATACACACACAGACTTGCACACACAGAGTTGACACCTCACCTATCTGGAATTCAGCTATCCAGCGCCCTCATCTATCCGGAACACAGCCGAGAAACAAGGAAGTAAGCAAAAAAGGCATCTGAGCAGCCAGATTAGATGTTTAAAAAGTCCATGCATTAAAGCTCATGCACTTAACTCCTAGGAGAAACCTTAGGTCCCCAACTCCAAGCTCATTTATTTTGATTTTGTACATTAATTTGAACAAGTCGGGTTAAATGAGAAGATTGTCATGGAGTTGTTAATGCTCAGGCAGGCTGGTCACAGCAAGAATGACAGACAACAGCTCAATAGCAAGAGAATAGGAAATAATATAAAAATAGACACATAAACCCTGCTCCGTTTAATGCAGAAGCAGCCCAGTCAGCCCTGAGAACACGCCTGCATCACAGCATTACAGCATAAACCCTGCTCTTGGGTCAGCTGTACTCTGCGCCATCAATGTAATTATACATTATTCATTAAATTGCGACAATGAAGGATGAGAGATTATGTTCTGGAGAGAGTTCTATTTTCTATTTTTTATTTTATTTATTTCTTTACTATGTCGCCCTTGGTAGAGTGCCGTGGTGTCAGAGCTCACAGCAACCTCCAACTCTTGGGCTTAAGTGATTCTCTTGCCTCAGCCTCCCAAGTAGCTAGGACCGCAGGCACAATGCCCGGCTGTTTTTGTTGTTGTTGTTGCAATTGTTACTGTTTTTTAGCTGGCCTGGCCTTGTTTTGAACCTGCCAGCCTCGGTGTATGTGGCTGGCGCCATAACCACAGTGTCCTGAGCCTGATTTCTATTTGTTAAATAAAGATTAATTTTGAGTTAATGCGTGGAAGGTAATGGTCACTGGCAACCTACAGAACTTTCTGTCTGCACATCTAAATCAATGTCTTTTCTATTCTGAATCATCTGAGGCTAGCCAGGCACACGCTAGTTCTTCACAGCCCCTACTACTCCCTACCGCACAATATTGGAGCTGATTCGCATGTTTATGTTACAGTCAAGCTTCTCAGTCTGAACCCTTAGCTCCCTGAGAAATTAGGCTTTCCAGAATAATCCTCTCCTTGTGGATTCCAGGGAGTGAGGTTATAGTACTTGAATTTCATTCATCCTATTTCCTTTCCCCTTTCTGATCATTCCATTCCAACTAGATGAATGGGTTTTTCCATTTGCAGCCAGGAAGCCTGGTGCTGCAGAACAAAATTATATCCAGCGTGAGTCAAGATTTCCTTTATAAGATCCCGAAATAGACATGGGAAACTGCAAGACATGCTCAAAACCAAACGAGGTGCTTCAGCCATTGCCTCATCTATTGCACAAGATTTTAAAAAACAAACAAAAAAAAGACAGTGAGAGCAGTCACACCCCAAGGGCACAGCACAGCAGGTGGCTGTCTCTTCTTGAACAGGAAGTAGCAGTCATTCTATATGGACAGTCAGTTGGATCCACGGGATTTTAACGTTACCTGGCATGGCATCCATGGAAATATAGGGCTCAAATGGAATGGCCTTCTTCCTGTTTCGCGTGATTAAGAAGACGCCCAAGAATGCAATGAGGCACCTGAGGAATGGAGATACCGAGAGGAAGAAAAATAAAGCCAGGAGTGAGCCCGGGGATTCAATCGCAGCTGATAAGAAAAGGTAAAAAGAAGGTTTGCAGGCTGCTGGGCCTGAGACCAGCAGGAGCAGAAGCCAGCTGAGTAATCACAGCCTGAGAGGCCCCACGTGCCCTCTGCGTGCCACAAAATGTAATCAGAATAAATTAGGCTATCCTGGACAAAACTCTCAGCTTCTTCACTTCTACTGTTCTCAGAACCTCGCCTTTAAATTTTTTTTAAAAATGTAATGGCCTAAATTTAATCACTACAAAAGCACAGAAAGTAAAAATTAGGCCTGGTATGGTGGCTCATGCCTATAACCCAAACACTTTGGGAGGCTGCGGTAGGAGAATTGCTTAAGGCCAGGAGTTTGAGACCAGCCCGGGCAACATAGCAAGACCTCATTTCTAAAAAAATTAGCCGGGTGTGGGTTAAGACAGGAGGATCACAGGAGTTCAGGAATTCGAGGTTATGGTGAACTATGATCTGGCCATTGCACTCTAGCCTGGGTGACAGAGTATCTCTGAGAAAAAAAAAAAAAAAAAGAAATTAAAATAACTATTACAAATTAGTAAAAACTGGAAAGTCCCTTTACTCCCTGGGGCCACACACCCAGGTAGGGATATATTCTTCCAGAGATTTTTCTTTTCCCTATAACTCATATAAACAAGTACACTTTCTCAAAATTGAGGGATAATTTTCACACAGTGAAAGACACCAGCCCCAATTATATAGATGGCTGAATTTTAGTTGTATAATCACCACCAGGTCAAGGTAAAAAATACTTCCTGCCCTCCCAGAAAGTTTCCTGTGACCCTTCCCAATTCATGGTAACCTCTCCCCAGAGGTAACCACTATTCTGAGCTCTCCCCCCGTGGATTAGATTTTTCTGTTCTTGAATTCATGTAAGTTAAACCATATGGTATATACTCTTTTATGACTAGTTTCATTTGATAAAACATTTTTAAGATTCATCTACTTTATTGCATATATTAGTTCGTTATTTTTCTTTGACTTTTAAAAAACTGTATTTTGAAATATAGATTCACAAGACGTCATAAAATAGTCCAGAGAGAGGGACTTTACCTAACAAATGCAATCAGTGTAACCGGTTTCTTGTACCCTCATGAATCCCCAACAATTAAAAAAAAAAAAAGTCCAGAGAAATCCTGTATACCCTTCATCCAGTTTTCTCCAATGGTAACATCTTATATGACTATAGTGCTACATACAGTATTAAAACCAGGAAAGTGACAATCTACAGAGCTTATTTAGCTCTCACCAGTTTACATGCCCCCATTTGTGCGTGTGTATGTATGTGTGTAGTTCTATAAGTTTTTTTTTTTTTTTTTTTTGAGACAGAGCCTCAAGCTGTCACCCTAGATAGAGTACCGTGGCATCACAGCTCACAGCAACCTCCAATTCCTGGGCTCAAGCGAGTCTCTTGCCTCCACCTCCCAAGTAGCTGGGACTACAGGCGCCCGCCACAACGCCTGGCCATTTTTTGGTTGCAGCCGTCATTGTTGTTTGGCAGGCCCGGGCTGGATTCGAACCCACCAGCTCAGGTGTACGTGGCTGGCGCCTTAGCCCATTAAGCCACAGGCGCCGAGCCTTTTTTTGATCTTTTGAATAATTCTTTTTTTTTTAAATACATATATTTGATTATTCTTCATTCTATTATCCCTCCCCCCCGACCTCCCAGTGATAAGACAGAATTTATTTACAGAAAACACTAAAGCTCCTGGTAGAGGGAGAGAATTCAAGTGGGGAGAGAGAAGCTCTCTCCGTTTCTCTCCCGGTCTTTCCCCGTCTCCTCCTTTAGGCCGTTAGTCTCAGGGTATATATAGGTGTATGGGTTCCTTGGCCAGGAAACGAATGATTCCGCTGGGGGCAAGGTGAATGTATGTATCAATGAATGGATACAGTCCATTCATGGAATTGAGGCCTAGGAAATTCACAAGAAATTGACCTAGGCATAGGAAATGGGGGTTCCACATTTAGTCCTAAGTGTAAAGTGAAGGACACACCAAGGCACAGGTGTCTCCTCGGCAGTTGTCCAGCCTTTTTGGCTA